>CAJRST010014446.1:7894275-7910737 GCA_907169785.1 Menidia menidia | reverse complement strand
TTTTCTTCAACCGTTTCATCTCTTTCAGTCGACTGTCTTTTTTGTTCCCTCGCCTTTGTTCGGACTTTCTTTGTTTTATTTTCCATAACCCCATCCAAATGTTCTGTCAGGTTTAAAAATAGAACTGATACCCTTCTTCTTCTTGCTGCCTTGCTTCCTGTTCTCCCCCCCCCCTCTCTCTCTCCTTCCCTGCAGTACAGCACACAGTGGAGTCTCTCTGCTTGAAGCTACGTTGCGTTGTTTATCCTCTCCTGAGCCCCGCCATCCCCGTTTTCTCTCCACAGCTCTCACCCCCCAAACAAAACCTCATTTAACACTCCTGTCTCCTTCTGCCGGGTTTCAGTTTGAGGAGCTCCGGAGGAACCGTCTGCAAACAGAGCAGTCGTTTCTGCTGTGGTTAACTCTCGCGTCTTGGCTTTTTTCTCTCCCCTGCCCCTTCCCCCCTCCCTCTCAAATGCTCAAAAGAAAAAAAAAGAAAAAACAGAGCTCCCCCTCATCATGGTTTTCTTCCACATCAGCATGTTGCTTCCTCTGCATCCTCCTCCCTCCAGCTCCCATCTGCTGTGTTGTGCTCCACCTTCCTTTCCAGAGCTCTGGGGTTTTGCTTGAGATGGCGCATCAGTTCTCTCACCTCTTTCAGGAGAGTACGGTTGTACTACCAAAACGTTGACGGTCCGTGTGGATGGTGTCACTCCGTCCCTGTTTCTGATACCTCTGAAAACACTGCCTCCGATATGCTGCTACCTGGATAAGCTCGCACAGCCCTGAGTCGCACTGGTAGCACACTGAGACTGTACGTTGATCCCAGGTGGGATATTCGCAGAGAAAGTGAAAACGGAAGCGATTACGGGCAATGAACCGGCGCTGATAAGCTCGAAATGAGTGTGTGAACCCTTTCGGTGACGCCAGTCAGTGACAGGGTGAGTCACGCAACCGCGTTGTTAGAGACTGAGTGATTGTCCCACTGATTTGCTAATTGGTGAATTAACACAAAAATGTGCACCAATATCATCTAAGACTCCACCAAATGTTAGGACCGGCTCCTCACGGGGATTACCTCACGCTGAGTGGAAATCCAAGCCCTGAAAGTGACGCTCTGGCAGATGGGAATCCCCTTATCTTGTGCCTGTTCATAGTACATTTTGAAGTTTTAGCCCATCAAAATTGCCGGACCAAAGCACACATGTTGGTTTTGTGTTTCTAAATGTGGGTGAACCGTTTAAAGCCCTCACGGGACACATTACAGGGGGTCAACATGTGGTTTGGACAGATAAAGTCAGCGAGGCCTACTTTTGTTGCTATGCGGCCAGCAGACACCAAATTAGAGCGTGGTCCATAGGGTTGTGTTTGAGTCAATGCCGATTGGAAATGCAGGTCATAAATTCCAACTACTGAAGAGTCATTTGAGTTGGAGTCAGATTCCAGTTAAATGGCACCCAGTGTGGCTTTTGGAGGCAGGCCTATTGTCTTTAAATTGCATTTTCAGAGGCTGACCACTGTAAAAAAAAAAAAGAAAAAACATGTTCAAAGGTTCTGAACTTCCCTCAGTATCCAGTTAACTTAAGACATTTTTCTTTGTTTCGGTCTTAAGGTTTGGATTTACAGGTCAAAAGTATTCGATTGAGGACCAAAAAACCTATAATGTTAGCAATGGGCACTTTTCTATTTTCAAAAGGAAACAGTTATTGAGTTTGTTGTTTTGGTTAACACATCATGTTAAAATCAGAATCCACAACTTCTTGTTTGGATATGAGCATCAACTTGTTAAGGGCGGCAAATCAGAGCTACCGGGTTAGATTGGTAAAGAAATCTATGCCACTCTGTGCTCAAATTGAACAGCTCACAACTTTTGGGTTGTTGGTTTCACATGACCAACAGCCCAACGGGTTGCACATTCATAGGTGAGCAAACGTGCCGTGTGTGGATCCACCCACCTGCCCCCGATTTGTGCCTGTTGCAGCATGCCTGCGCTCTGATTCTGTGTGTGTGTTTGTGTGCATGTGTTCATGTTTTTATTTAGTCCCTAATTGAGGATTGTGAATCACTTCCAGTTTGGTCTTTCACTGTAATATCTGTGTCACACCCGTATCAGGTAATACCTTTTCATGCATCACATGGTTTTTGTCCCTTCTGTGAATCACATTTATGTTTTTTTTTGAGTAATTGAGACATGTGAATATGTTTTTTCCAGGCCAATGTGGGTTTTACGTAAAAGCGCACTCGGTGTAAACAGCCAGGCACCCAGATGCAGTTTGACAGCTGCTTTATTTCCTCTGCCCTTAGATGCGATTCCGTGTCCTCGGATGACATCTCAACTAATGCTGTGTCACACTGTGTATCTTTTGGGACCGAGTAAGGTATTTTGAGAGTTCAGGAACCATGAAAGATTCAAGCCTTGAGTCGTGAAGGGCTGGAACAGGACAACAAAACCACGGTTCTGAATTGCAACATAATAGTAAACTCACAGGGAGCCGAAGCTACTAGGCCTAAAGTGCTTTATTTTTTTTTAACATAAATAAATAAACCCCACCTCTAATTGTTTTTCATTTTTTACAGTATTCTTCTATTTGTAACAGGTATCTAATAATCCAACTAAATGTACAATTCTATGCCTACAAAGATTTAAGAACATGAGTGTGTGGCACACCCCTTTTCAGAACAGTTTAGAAGCCCACTGATGTCTGCGTATTGACTTTTTCTAGTCACTAAACTGCGGCAAAAGAATTAAAGTGATGACTCCAACTGCAGCAGCTGAATTAAAAACCCTTGGATGAATCACAATCGCAGTAATCTGAATTTGGAGACTTGAAAAGGCAGGACATAAGTGATAGGGGGAGTTCATAACAGCATGTAGGTCTCTGTAATGGGAACATACACACACATATATATGTTTATACATATGATCTATATTTAAACATATATATATAGACATTAAGAGAAAGGGAGTGTGAGACATAACTGCAATACAGGCTACTGCTGACTGTTCTTTCTAGAAAGACTAGTTTGATAACCTTATTACACTGATCACCACATCAAGTGACATTTGGTTAAAAAGGATGTTTAGATTATACTTTAGTGGCAACATCCAGTCATTTGTGTGCATTAGTGTAATTGTGTACTAGTCATTAAAAAGGAATGTAAGGATAACTGCAGTAAAGATACTGATGTGCCCTTACACCAAAACACGTGTAAGTTAATAAGCTACATAGAGGGGAGTAGCAATTTTATAATTACTGTTACTTCTGACTATTCCATGCATTTGTTTGCATGATCTGCTTTTATGCTCGACACGGTTATATTACTGCAGTAACTTTTTGTGAGCGTCATTTTTCAAATTTGTGTCAAGGCGATAACCAAAGACATGGCGCCCTATTTACCCCTGTGGATAATTGAGTGCCGATATTCCAGATCTGTAATGAGGAAATTGTGTTATATGGTGTCATTCACAAGCCTGTTTGAACTGGAACAGCACCCAAAGGGACCATTCTCTTGTGTTATGTATAGCAATACTAGCATCCCCCGAAGGATTCACTCGGGAAGATCATTTCCGAGTGAATCCTCCGAATTTCATCATGCAGCTCCTGATTGGAATGGATTAGCTGCCTGAGTACATTATGCTCACTGGAAATGTATGTACAAAGTATATAGGATTCAAAAGTCACTTTTGCATTCACCTCTTCGAAGGTGTTTTGTCTTTGACAAAAATCTAGAGAAGAAATAAAGACCAGGTGGGTCGAGTTCAAAGCGGTATGCAGCGATTTTTATTTAATGCTGAAAACACAATACAGGGGGATGTTCTTGTGCATTCTCACCTCAGCCATCATTTCTGAAAGTCGAACAACACACCGTAGACTGAAATGTCAAAATACACAGAGGGGAATTCATAGTCTAAAATGTACAAATATGGATTTCACATGCCGTCACATCAGAAACACAACAGTCGGAGAAATTCACAACAACATAGGTATCCATAAAAGTCACAGAAACATAATTCAGAAAAAGCAGTAATAAATTATCATCATTAATCATGGATCGAAGAAGTCATGAGGCAGAAAGATACTGGATTATGTGATGAGGCCTTGTAGAGCTTCCTGAATGGCAGATGCCTCCCTGAAAGGACAGTGATCACTGACTGGCCACACAGTGAAGGGTAAGCCAACTTCTCGATGCCACGTTTCACACTCGCGATCATCTCAAAGACAAGCTATAATCCTACTTTACGACGATTCTTATCACAGTTCATGAAAAGATCTTCTTTTTTTCTAGCATGAGATGAATGTTCTGTGTGGGTTGCTTCACTGTTTCTTTACGGCACTACAGACGACACAAAAAAGTGATGTGCAAGAAGAGAATATCTAAATATAAGTGTTAGTTTTTTTTGTTCTCTAAAAGTATGGCTTCGATGTCATATCTAGGCTGTAAAGTTGTGGCCAAATATCCACGGTGGGCTTACAGCACCAATTACTTCTCAGTCTCAAGTACATTATATTATTGTCAAGCATAATAAGACGGGCGAAGATAAAGATATGCAAGCAAAGGGGAATATTAAGCTAACTACAGTGGGCTCAGAGAAATGCTGTACAGACATTTCAGACTGTGAATGGTATGTACAAAAGCTTGGGCCGCTGTTTGCCGAGCTCTTGTTTGCCGTGGCATCGTGATGTTTGTTAAAGAGAACGTGGGGACCTTACTTAACTGTCTTGGATAAGGTTTATGCATGGTCGCTCTATTCACGATCATATCCATGAGGTAAGCTTTTAATGCCAACCGGCCTTCCCTCATTCACAGCGAGCAAGCTGTGCTCGGCGCATCCCGCATTCTGCTGCCTTCGGGTTGTGGGGGGAGTGGAGTGAAATGAGGTCAGGATAACAAAGCAAAGCCAAATCACAGCTTTGATAATGAAAGAGATGAAGGAATAAAAAAGAGATACGTTTGTGGGCCTTAACATGCTGCGAGTACACGCTAAAGGAGCTAAAGGAACTCTAGATTTCAGATAGGAGGGGGGATGCAAAAAGTTTGATGTGAGTTCCAAAAATACCCTGACCTGTAACATCTTGTCGGTGTTGCGAACATGCTAAAGCGCATCAGCTTCTGTCACGTGATTAGGACTGTAGCTAAGTAGGCAAAGTGCACCCTCACAAATGGCTTATTAACATTTTAGAAGTTGCTCAAGAGACACTGCATCAGTGAGGGATTTCCCTGCGTGACTTCGCTAAAAAGTCATTTGTAGACAGAATAAGACTTTACCGTATTTAAGACTTGACTACATACAGGCTTATGACTGGTCACAGAGAACTGTGCTGACGATGGTTTAGCTAGAGTTGTCACTTGTCAGCATTTCATCTTGAATTCACACCAAACTCCTTTCAAACCCCCACTTGTAAAAGTACCACTTAAGGCCAAAAGAACCATGGCGGCAGAGTGGGGAATCGAACCTTGGCCCTCTTCTCTAGAAGTCACCTCTAGTTGCCCTGAATTTCACCGAACTCCCGACTTCAAATCCAGCCATTGTCCGTAATGCTTTTTCCTGGTAGGGTTAGGGTTAGCCTGGAGCCTACCCCGAGAGACGCCCACACTGATCCGAAGTCGCACTCCACAGTGAGAAGTCCCAGATGGTGTTACTCTTTACTAAGTTTCATTAGTCAGGGCTTGAACCTGTCTGCTTTCTGTAGTCTCTGACCTATTTTTGACCCAACTGACGAGAGCTAGCAGCATTGCCCAGATGTCGAGATGCAGCTCATTGCGATGCAGGTGAGGATTTGAAAAAAATAAAAGAGTCAAAACAGTGTTACTTATTCTTAAAACCGTTGCGGCTCCCTCCCCGTAGAAGTTTCTGTGCAGTTCAAGGACTAGTAAGATTTTCACATGGTTGTGCTATTGGCCAAGCTTGGGTTGTTGGTTGTGGAAAGTGGCTAATATGAGAGATTTTATTGCCAGCCCTACTGATTTCTCTGACAAACTCCATGCTGATCAAACATGCTCAGAGCAGATGTTGGGTTATACAGCAAAGAAATGTCAGAAAGGCAATCAACAAAGATCCAGACATACTTGACCACCAGTTGTTAGCTTGACGTATAAAGGCCCCATTGATTGGCTGTGCTCCATCGGTTCGACCGATCTGTATCTACTCTGGGTGCATTTTAACCTTGCAAAATATTGAGCTTCTTACCTGATGCTGGTGTTCAGCTTGCCTTCTAAATCAAATCCATATAAATCTATAGTCCCACGCGTATTTAAAGTAACACTTTCAAAACCATGTCAGATCCAGTTAGGGGCGAGAGGGAGGGAGTGATATCAAACTCAGATGATGTCATCAGCAATTCTCCTTTACGCTGAAGGAAGATAGAAAGAGTGGGACAATGATGGAGAAGAGTGGCCGCTTTCTGTCCTCAAAATAGAAAGGAGGTTACATTCCAATAATAATTCTATTAATTAGTGAGATTATTCTTAAAGCAATGGAGAGAAAGTCAGGCTTTTCAGAAGCAGTTCACTGAGCTACATACACTGAACGGGAAGAAGGGTTAGGACAGCAATTAGGAATGTATCTGTTGTTCCATTATATGTATATACATGTGTTTTATAGGGTTGAGTCATTTGTACCATGTGCTTATACGTGCGTTTTTTTGGTAAATTCTTTCTCATTCTTGTTGAGTGGCTTTCTTTCCAACTCTGCTCAACAGCTGACGTCAAGGTGACAAGGACTCGGGTTCATGGCCAGTGTCTGCGCTCAATCATTATCAAGTGTTTATTT
The DNA here is from genome assembly GCA_907169785.1 of Menidia menidia. Taxonomy (NCBI): domain Eukaryota; kingdom Metazoa; phylum Chordata; class Actinopteri; order Atheriniformes; family Atherinopsidae; genus Menidia; species Menidia menidia. The sequence goes on along the minus strand of CAJRST010014446.1, from coordinate 7,903,986 downwards.
AAGGACGCAGGGGTCTCAGTTACCTACAGAGGCACTGAGAAACCCAACACCGAGAATGACTGAAAGCTCTCAGCCACAGGCGATATAATTTAAATGTTGGGAGTGTGACTCATGGAGGGGTAACTCGATCCCTGTTGTATCGATGGACAAATGTCTTCCTGTATCAGTGACTTCAGGCCTGGTATCTATAGACATTCGTGCTGCACTTCAGACTTAAAAAGATCAGGACCGTACACTGTACAGACCCAACTCTTGCAGCTCCTGGTTCACTTGAATATATTCAAGGAAAGATGACGGACTTTGTTGGTTTTGACCAATTTTGGAAAAGGCTTTGACATAGGCATAGGTTTTGGGCATGCTTTACTAAGAAACAAAGCCATTTGATATTAGTTATGTAGCAATCATTGGCTTTTTTGCTGGCTAACATCTGACATTTTGATCATAATTGATGCCATGTCAGATTCAACAACACCATTTCCCATTTAAAGCCACTTGTATGGTCATTTCCAATCAGCAGGTATGAATATTTGAATGACTTTCCGATCGTCCAGAGCTCCCCAGCAAACCGCATCGCGTGTTACCGAAAGACTGTTAAAAGTTTCAGTAGTCGTTGACACATAACCACTCTATCACTTACATGTCAGTCATTAGCTACAATGCGTGCTATTAATCACTTTTGTGGGCACGGGGCGCCTGTACTTTCCATCGCTTACCGAGCCCGCCTGCAGCAAATTGCCTCTAACCGAGCACAGCCAGTTTCCATGACCACCGCCCTCGTCACCTGTGAGATCAGACTGGCACACATCGGCTATCCAATATCTGCCCAGCACAAGAGGCGCTTTTGCACCTGAGACAGCCGGTGTTATTTTCGTCCTTTCAGAGTCAGGCAGACGAGGAAAGAAAGCCTTGTGACGGCAGAGGAAGCAGGAAGAAAAGAACCAAGGAACTAATCAGTGTGCTTCTATTCTCTTTTTGTGCGCTCTCGTTTCATTAATGTTGAAGGACGTGTGCTTGTTATGTCAGTCAACAGCAGGCCGTTTCCCCGCCCGCTGAGTATAGTCTGCAGGAAGAGGGGGCTAAAAGGGGTGAGGGGGTTCGTGTTGGGGAGACACACGTCTGGTGTGTGAGGACGTTCGCAAAGGTTAATGTTGTGACAGGAGATTACAGTATTTCATCATGCTAGGTTATAAATTCCAAATCTGCATGTTTTTTTCCCCCCCTCTTATTTTTCTTGTTTTCTCAGCCCACCGACTTCCTTATGCTCAATAACAGCCCATCTGTCATGCAAAAAGGCGTTTTCATGACAATTTGCATAATATGACGATAAATCCTGAACCAGAAATCCCTAAGACTTCGCCCTGCCTCAGCTCTCAGAACCACTCGCCATCATTGATTGGATATCTGTACATCAGTTTAAATGATAATTTCCGATTTTTTTTTTTTTCGTTTCTTTTTTTTTACTTGTTCATAATTTTTTTTCCAGTTTTAATCAGTCACTCTACTTCTTTTTCTTCTGGAAGCGCCTGAATTGGTTCTGGATGGCGAGCGCTGCCTTCTCTGTTTCCGGCGCCTCCAGGTCGATGTCGATCTCTTCCTCCTGTTCCTGAGGCTTGGCTGCCGATGCCTTTTCTGTGTGGGAGGGGGGGCAGAGGTAAAAACGTGAAGGTTAATACAGTGACCAGTCTGTTTATATTGTAATTCAGTTTCTGATGCTCCTGTTTTTTTAGTTTTTTTTTTACTAAACCTGTATTTTTTTGGGCTATGAAATAATAACACTAAGAAAAAAAAAGAAAAAAAGCTCATGAAACAATAACATTTTTCTCTTATTTCAATAAGCATCAGCATCCAGTTTGTGATAATAAACACACTTTTATTGAATTCAGTGGTCATCCGCAGGGACTAGCTCTAAAAATCTTTGATCAGTTTGACAGTTTTGCTGTGCTCTAAAAGGAGTAAAATGGAAGCTCTGCACAGTTCAGGGCTTTGTCTTTGCTCCTCTAAGCACTCAGTTCCCATCAATATTTCCTTGAAATGTCGTTGCCTAATCTAATTAGAATATTCTGGGCCGAAAAGCACAAGTCTGTGCTTATTGTTAAATTAAATAAAAAAATATTATATCATTAAGTCCTCCTCCAGCATTAATGAGCATGTGATGAGGAGAAGTACGTAAAAAAGTACACAAAGTAAAAGACTATGCTTCACCATTTCAGGACATATATTTTCAAATAAGCTCTTTCTGTCCTGTAATTGTTTTATTAGATTTTTCCATTACTTTAAATTGTCTTAATATGCTATTGGAAATATAAAACCCACAGTCTATAAAATTTGTTGCACAAGGTCCTTGTCCGATAAGCTAAATAAACTAATCTTTAATGGCAGTCGCTACAATTGTAGTCTGAGGTTTGTGGGATGGTATGTCTGGAGATAGACAAAAAGCTGATGAAAGGAGGTTCCCACCTGATGACCCCAAAGAAATGTTGGTCAACACCGCTCACTGGTCTTTATAAGAACCATGAGGATCAGGAGGTTCTCCATTTGTACCGATCCAGTATTAGCATTGTTGTTGTTGATTGAGATCAATTTAGGGAATTATTTAGTGATCCTGATCCTTTTTTATTGTAGCACAAGTTTCTCATGTTAACTTTGAATTGAGTCAAAATTCTTAAGATCAGTCATAATGATTAGAACCTTACGAACAGTAGAAACATCCGATATTTACTCTCGATGTTTGGCATTTGGCGCATTTACAAAGAAAATATTGTGCATCTGGCAGCTCTGTTTACTCCGGGTAAAAAGATTTTTGAGGACAAAAATAAAGAGCACGCAACAATACTGTGCAGCCCTCTGAAATATTGTGCAGCACACTGTCACAGATTAAATTACATGCCCTGTACTAATGCTGGGTAAAAATGCATGGCTGATTTTAAATTCTTTAGAAGCAGTTGTATAAGGTTGACCCAAAAATCTCAGAGCTTGATTATCAGGCAAATCAGTATATGAGTGCTTAAAGAAAAAGAGTAGAATATTACTGGCAATATATACAATACCAACGCAATCCCAAACAGACCAAAACATAGGAAAAAATAATCTGAGATTATTCACTGAAGTGCAAGCTTAACCGCGATAAAGCTCCAACTGGCAAAGCTGTGCATTGAAGCTTTGGGCGTTTCCAAACGGCAATCCCGAAAGCTTTGAATTGGAAAATATATCTTTGTCACAAGTTTGATTGTAGTTTAAATAATATCCATGTAAAGACGTGAAAATGTTAGTTTCAGCATTTATGAATATGTGCATTTGCAGCTCTTTCCTTTAGAAAATCTGCAGTGATGGCTGGACCATGCAAATGTTTGGTGTAGAGTCACTTTAAAAGCCGGAGACTAGTTTGTCCGACTTTCACAAAAACACAAAAGAACAGTTGATTTGATTAACCGAACTGACAAACAGTTCCATCACTCTTTTTGGATTATTGAATCATCATCATGAGACGATCACTTTGCTGGCCCCCATAGAGGAGGTCAACCTTGCTGCACGGCATGAAGCAGGGTTGGACATTTCTAGGAATTTCTCAGGTCAACCATGGCTAATCAAAAGGATTGTAGTTTATTAGCTGTAATCTCATTGTGGCATCGTCATCCACCAAAAAACACACCGAAATAATAAGATTCGATTTGATCACATGTCTGATTTGGCTTAAGACTTAAGTTGCAGACAACAACCAACTGAATAGTCTCAAATGTAGAAAAGAAGACGATACTAGCTTCACCTGTAATATTCATTTGCACCCTACTAAAACAATAAAAAAGCAGGAGATAGAGTACCATAGTTATTTCACTTTACATTCTATCAGTTGCAAGGTACTGCAGGTATTTTCAGCATCCCAACCTCGCCTTCGAGATGGAATTAGATAATCCTCATGCACAATTCATCTCAGGTGCATTGAGACAGAAAAGGCAGAGGTGACAAGACAGGCAGATGAGATTTTGAGGGATGGTGGGGTAGCACGTAGAGGTGAAATACAATGGAGGCCTTAGCTTCTGATGTAATGACGAGCTTTACAGAATGTAGGACAAACACATTCTGCTCTTGCTGTATTGCTAGATGTCAAACTCGGGGTTCTTATTCATTTGAACGTAATACATACAAAGAGTATAAAGGCAACTTGTTCTAGCTGACATCCTGCTGATTCTGGTCCAAAATACTGTCTCTGTTTGGTTGGTTAGCTCATTTTAATTTCCTTGACAGATAATGAAGGCATAACTAATTGAGGCTTCAATTAGTGTTGGAAATTAACCTCCTATTAACCTTCCATCAATTACTTCCGCTGGTTTGGTTTCCATCCTCTCAAAGTTGTTTTCTGTTCTTAACAATCCTCATTCTGCAGGGAGGAAAACGGAAGCTCCCAAAGTTAAAGGTTGCAAACCCTCAGAATCTCAAACGAATATCTAAGATGGTGAACTTGTGTTGAATCATACCTTTATTGTCAGATGCAGTCGTCTGGCTGCTGTTGGCAGAGTTAGTGGACGCCAGCTGGGGAGAAAAAAAACAAGACTTTAGTATCCATAGAATATTGTTATAGGAAGTCCCACAAACATACATTTTTACATTCCAAGATGACTCTCTATGAAGTTGCTCCAAAATGTTTTTCCATGATTGGAAATCTATCCACAATACCTGCACCCTCTGACGAGAAACCTTAGTTTCCAGTCTCTAGTTTAGCAAATCAAACGATTGGTCAATCTACCAGAATTTGGCAGAGTAGCATACTTTGTGAAGAGTTAATTCAGTATAAGAAGTAGGTTTGAACCACAGACAAATATCAGCACGCAAGTAAACAACGCAATAGGACAAGAGTGAAAATGAATTAACTTAACCTTGTTAAGATGGTTTAGGAAACACCGGTCGTATAAAACCGGAAACAGCTTTTGGGTCATGCCAGTTTAAATTTAGCAGGTTTCCCAAGGATTTTCCTTTTTTCCGAAGCGCAAATTGAGTCTTCCTCAATACGACAAACACAATCCAACAAAGCATTTTGTATATTTTGAAGGTCTATCCATTGATCTTCTCTTTCTTACAAGTTGTAACAGAAACCTGGATCCCTATTCATTCATCACAGTCAAGAACAACACTGAATCAAACACAGCAATTTTTTAAATATTGGAGAGACTATTCTTTTTTTTCTGAGAGTAATCTGACTCTAATCTATTCTAATTGAAATCAATACCTAAATTTGACTTATGTACATGTTGTGTGATCATTTCAACATAAAAAACATTAAAATTAGATTGGGATTTACTAGTTTAGTCATCCCAAACGGAAGTGAAATTATTACAGTGAAATAACTATTAAGGACAATCAAGGATAGAGAGATGGTGCTTCTCTTTCCGCCCTCAGTGAGAGGCTCCTGGCATTTTATGAGGAAATCCAGGCGTGCTATTAGCTACATCTAATTGTTAACAGGTGAAACATACTTGAACTGATTCGTGTAGCCAGAATAGATTCAGAGTTCGACAGCAGACCCTGTGGGGATAGCGGGTTTAATGATGTGTTAAGCATAACGGCCGTATGAAACAATCAAGCATTTAAGCGTTTTCGCTGTTGTAATTTTAAGCCCCGGCTGTCCTCATTTTATTAATAACACTAGCGCTTTGGCACACACTGTGAATACATCTGTTTGTGTGACAGGCCGTGCCAACCGGCGTTCGCAGCCTTATAGACTCAATCTGCTCAGAAAACACATCCTGGCGGATTGGGAGGAGAAGCGGAGGACGATGGGAGCCGCTCGAAAGCCATCAGTTGGCTTCCGCACCTCATAAAATGCCCCATTCGTCTTGCACCATGCTCCCACCCGCGATTAGTTAACCCTCACTAACCTCTGCTGTCTCTCCGTCACAGTCCCTCTTTACGACCGCTCTATCGAGAACACATTCGTCTTATGGGTCCAGGTAGCTATCCCCAGTTTTCTGCGTTTTTTTCATTTTTTTTTTTTTTTGCTTTTCCAGATGGAAACATAACGAAATGTTCCGATCACTATGTCAAACATGCCTTTTACAAATGTGAACGGATCAAACTTCAACCTTGCTCCTCTCCTTACTGTAACTTCCTCATCATTTGCAAAAAGCCATTCTTACATTCTGATGCCTCCCTGGTGTTAGCATTAAAGTCCACAAACTGCCTCTAAGTCAGAAGAACAGAGGCCCATTTCCATATTTTCTGGGTGTTTGATGGCAAACCAAACAAAAAGAGATGTGTACATGTGTTTTTCCGTGTGAGATTGTGTACTGAATGCTTGTTTCCCTGCTTAACGCTGTCCTTATTGCCCTTTAAACTCCATGTAGTAAATGGCCCATGCATAACAAATTCTCCACCGAAGCGTGAATGAGTGGGTGAAGAGAGGCTTGTCACTCCAGCCCCTGCCAATAATTTAGATTACGCCATGGCGTGCGTGCGCGGATCTGTCTCTGTGCTGTCTTCAAGCATGCATGAGTGCACGTGTCTGCTGATGTGTTGATTTCATTTCATTTAATTTATTTTTTTACGTTAAGACATGTGTGCACACGTGCAAAAGAGAGGGAAAAAAAAAAAGGCCATGGGGTCAGCGGCCAAACGCAGGCCAGCGTTGTAAGTAGAGACGAGCAAATGTCCGAGGACTGCCAGCGCCTACAGTGTGTGTCTGGTGGCAGGGAGACAGAAAGAGGGTGAGGGAGACGGAAAGAGACAAACTGCTGGGATAGAAGAAATTCATATGACAGGCACGGGGGCACTGGTGGAGATGTTGGGCGGTTTAAAAAGAAATAAAGTTTAAAAAAAAGGGAAAAGAATCTGATTTTACATCGTAACCAACCAAAAAAAGTAATAAGTCCCATACGTAAAAATGGTTTATTTATTTGCACAGAGCCGCAGTTTGTCGGATCAAAGAGGGAAAAGGCGGCCGAGCTCGCAAACTGAGGAGCCTTCCCAGACGAGCCAAACCGGCCGTCATACGGAAACCTCCTCCCACATCATGTCACCGTGTCGGAGGAATCTCCTACTGAGCAGCGTTTGCATTTCCAGCTTTGCGATGAGCTTTCGGTTCAATTCCGTTTTACTCAACAATGGGTAAAAAAAAAAAAGAAGAACCTAAAGCTTGAAAGAGCTTCATATCTTTTAGGAATCTTGGAAAAATTAATCCTCATCAAGTTTGATACACTTCCTTGGGAGCTCAGACTAGTGGTCACTTTGAGGTTTGGCTTAAGTGGCTAAACTTCCCCATTCTGATTCTGTGACCCCCTTCTAAGGGGCTCCATAGCAGGTGATTCATCAGCACTTCACAACTTACTTATGACCACTTCTTTAAGACCCAGAGGAAAAGCTAACTTCTCCTCTGGTACATTTGCTTGTTTCCTGTCACAATCCTGAGCGAAAGCTATTGAGATGATGTGTAAATTGCATTTAGTTAAAACTTTGACAGCGCACTGTTTATACTTATAAATAAATTCTGGTTACATGATGACAACATGTCTGAAACTGGTTGGGACGTGGTCATTTTTACCAATGAGTGGTTTCCTCATCGCTTTTAATGTAAAAAGTAAAAAAAAAAAACATGTTATTTCCTTCTTCTCTGATGAGGAATTCTAGTTTCTTCTTTTTCCGACATGCGCACAGTGTTTCAGTTAAGAAAAGCTTAACTGCAGGCAGGCCAATCCAGCACTTACGGATTAGAGACAGAATGTTCTTTTTGGAGGGACGACACTTTCTCCTGCAGCCTCTCTGAGGTCTTTCAGCTCCGACTGTACTTCCCTGGACTTTAACATTTAACATAAAGTCTATAAAGAGTTTGATAAGCAACACCGGGGCTGTTCCTTTGCTTTGTAAATACTCCAGAATCGGGAAAGGAGGATGTAGTTTCTAACCTACTGCCTCTCCGTTTTGGTTAGATGTAATAATTCATGTTGCCTATCTTATATTTGCCAAACTGTAAGACTTTGAAATGACAGTGAAGGTTATCAGTCGCTGTTACGTCACTAATCCTCCCTTTGCTGTAATCGTATTAAAAATTGTTTGAATTGGTCAATCGTTGCATAGGGAAAGCTGAAAGTACCACCAGTGAGTAAATGTGAGATTCTTTGGATTTTTTTTTTTTCTCAGAGCAAAAGGGGTAAAAAGACTCTGGGTGGAATTAATTGGCCAGAAACTGCTGTTTTCACCTCATACCGCCACGCGAGCTGCCTAATGAAAGGAACGTGTCAATGTTATGTAAATGGCAGTGGAGTTTAAATGCGGCCGATTGAAATGGCATCGATTTAAAACACTAGAGCTTGATTTTTTTTTGGGTCCAAAATAATCTGCCCCACTGGTGAGAGAAGGATCAAGAGACATCCCAGCTCTCCTACTGCACTGCTGTAATAGCAGTGAAACGTCATGGCAACAGAGAGAAGACTGCAGAAATATGAGTGTTTGCAACGGAGGGGGGGGGGGCACACTGCAAAAAGAGAGGCAGTGTGTTCACCACTGGCGCACATCAAAACAGCGGTTTTCACTCGGAGAGGAATCTTTCTCTCCTGAGTGTGTTTTGATAAGCTGCAGGAGGGAGGGGGACCGAGTTTTGGCCTTGGCAAATGATGCGCACGGAGAGCAAATACCAAAGGTAGCCGTCTTGCTGAGAGGAAGACGGTAAAAACAAGAGACGGAAAAAAATAAATGTTGGCAGGGAATGAAACAAAAAGAGGAATGGACGACTAAAGGGTTTAAATAATTTTTTTTGTTCCAGAGATTCAGCCCATTCGCTTCTGGGGATTTTTGTCTTTTTTTTTTCTTCTGAGTATCCCGTTGCATTAGGTATCTAGAGAAAAACACATTTAACCCAATTTATCAGCCCAGAATTCGAGTTTTAAATAATGCATCTGATTTGGGCTGTCAGGTGATATTGTTTTCACGGTCTGTGAGGCTGGGATTGAACTCTTTCCCTCCTTTTCTCTTCTACCAATAGCTCACAGGGACTTGGTTTCCATTGGGTTTACTTGATACGTGCGTGTCCGGTGACCGGCGCACACCGTCGGTGGTGAAAATAGGGGCAGGCGGGCATCTGGTTGCAGCGAGGGGCGATCGGATGTCACACGAGTGAAAGAAAGACTCCGAGGTCGGGGAGAAGGGAAGATCATGAAGAGGGGCAATCGGCAGAGACCTGAGTGAGGACCTGGTTTAACACATCCAGACCCTGACATGACCCGGAGCTGTCATCTGGAACTTGTTAGCGGGGAACGAGTGAAGCCGTTACCGTAACCGCTCACAGTTTAAACGTGGATTATGTAAAACGGGCCATTTAGATTCTGCCTGTAACACAAGCGGTCGAGGACAGCTCAATCGGAGCCATATCTTAATACGCCTCCTGGTTCACCTCCAAGACTTGACTGATTTGAAGATAATTAGATGACAAGCTATCGCATTTCCAAATGGGTTCCCGAACCACTGAGCCAGAGACCAGCACTGGGCCCCGTGGCCAGGCGCGTTCATCATGTTAAAACGCACAACTAGGACTTTTTCATTTTAGTGGAACAAGCTCAGGACCTCTGCTGAGACTTTAGCGAGTTGCAATGTTTAATTTTTTACTTTCTTCTGTTATATTTGTATAAAAGTTATAACAAATAGAGCGACAACAGCTCAGAAGTATGCACATCCACAAGATTGTAGAAAGAAAGAAAGAAAGAAAGAAAGAAAGAAAGAAAGAAAGAAAGA
>CAJRST010014446.1:7864130-7880656 GCA_907169785.1 Menidia menidia | reverse complement strand
CCCCCCCCCCCCCCCCCCCCCCGAGTTTGAGCAGTTGAATTAGCTTTTTTGTCAGAATTCCTCCTTGATTCTTCAAGCCGAGTGCTCTGACCACTTTTTTTCCCTCTGTAATGCAGGAAAAACTCCCCAAAACACCACTTCCACAACAACAAAACCAGAAATCGATCAGATTGGCTTTGAAAAAGCGCTCGTTAAGTAGCGAGCTCCCTCCCTCTCAGTTGAGAGAGCTGGCTATTTAAAAAGCTGTGGGTGGGCTTCTCCAACTTCTAAACTTTTAGAGGGGGATTCCCACATAAAGTCGGAGTGAACGGGGCACTTTGCGTGCAGTAACACATCATCTCAATGGGACTTTAGCCTACACGACAATGATTAGCTAGCCGTTTCATTCCCATCTGCCAGCTGGAAGAGTTAAGGGACCATGGCTCAAATTTGAGCTCTCTTACGCATAAAACAAAACAAAATTAAAACACAACATCTCTGCTGCTATCTGTACAACATTCAACAACACTTCTTTTTTTTTTTTTTCAAACCATAATGCCAAAAACAATACTTATCATCATTATAAGAGCTTTTTTTCCCATCTCGACAGCATAGAACAAATACCACACAAACAGAAATGAAAATCTAATAAAGGCCTCAATACCAGATAGTACACGTCACCTTCAAGTGGTGCTGGAGATTGACAGTTTACGGACATAAGACGGGGCATGGAGGAAGAGCAAGCGGGGGACAAAGAGAAAGGGAAGGAAATGGTGAGAACATTGGGATTATCCTGTTTTCTGGAACTTTCTTATCTTTTAGTGTCACATGGGACATGTTTTGGCAACTCATAATATTACAAAAAACACTCAGTCTTGACTTGGGCTTTGGTTTGCCAAAGGTTAGTAAAAAAGACCAAAAGTGGAGTGATTTCTACTTGCCTATCCATTAGGTAGTCTTTCTTTTAAGGAACCTAGCCATGCTAGCACACACTGAGGCCTAGTGGCCTCGTTTAAGGCCCACACGGGCCAGAAGAGGGATCAGTCAGGAGGTAAACACGAGAAAAGGATTAAGAAAATGAGCTGATGTGATGAAGAGAAAGAGAACGGAGGGGAATGGAAGGAGAGAAAATGAGCCGGAAGAGAGTGTGTCAATATAGGCTAAGTGCTTTTGGTGAGTTTTACAAAATACACCAGGAAGTGCTTGAAACAGAAGGCACGGTGGCATTGATAGTAGTTGTTAAGGAGACACCACTGAGGGAATTTCACTACAAAACTTATAAGGTGCTCTAAGGGGAAAAAAAAGGACTTTAAACACATTAATGCACATTAACATGTGGTTGCAGTAACAGAAAACCCCATCAAATGTCGTCTACGATAGTGTAAGTAAGGGAATATTAATGCCACGCATTCATTCTTTTTCATAAATATACCTTTAAATCACACAAATTCATGCTAAACAAAAAAAGTGGGGGCTTTTCTTTTTTTTCTTCTCAATTCTTAACGGTGGTTTATGTTTCCACAAAGGTTTTCTTGAGAACCAGTTCAGCTGTTAAATACTCGGTACACTGATGACCTATTTGCTAATTGATGGGGTAAATCTAGTGAAACCACACACTTACACGTTTCAAATGACAACAGAAAGTGACAACTGCCATTGGACAAAAAAAAAAAAAAAAAAAAGAATGGTCAATGAAAAAAAAAAAAAAAAAAAAAAGGTTTGGTCTATCGATAGTCAACAAAAAGACAACTACTTTGGGAACTCATACTTTGCACAGTGCTTTGTATAGACATTCCAACTAGTCTTAGCTCACAAAACATTATAATCAATATTACCTATATTGATAACCTTTTTCTGTAAGCATCTTAAAATGAAAGTAAACCAGTCAGCCTTTTTTTTTTCTTGTTTTTACAAAAGCTACACATATTCTACTGGGATGTCTATGCACGTGTTAGTGTTTTAATAATTACTCCTACCATTGTCTTTTCTTATGAAAAAAAGAAGAAGAGAGGGAATCTACTCATCTAAAAGACACCATAACCCAAGAATAAAACTAAATCGGAGAGGATTTGTCAGATTTAGTTTTACCAGGCAGCAGTACTTTTTTCATTTTCATTCTCTTACCCTCAAACTTCAATGAAAAATCTCTTTTTACCGACACGTTTGCTAAAGTCTTAAGTCTCTTTAAAACAGCGTGCCGGCTGATTGTGTTCAGGAGCTCTAGCGCTGCCCCCTACAGCCCTCTATCAGAATCGGATTGCAGTTTGTTCCCCGTAGGGAACCCCAACCCGCTACGACTGTAAACACTGAATTCTGAGCTGTGACCCACCCCCACCCCATCCCCGTTTTAATCACTTTGCTTTTACACTTTTCATCACAACATTTTTTGCGTTGTTTTTTTTTTGTATTCTTTTCAAGCAGAGCCACAAACAGCTAGAGTCTGTGTAGAGAACGTTAGCGCTATGATGTAGCATTTCTTTTACAACTTAACTATTGACAACACCCTAGAACCACTTTTAAGAAATATATTGTACTTAACTTGCTTTAAACTGTATATTCAGATAAAATGAATGGCCTATCAGAGTCTTAGCAGTGCCAGAGACCCTTTCGACAACATACATGAACAGGCACTAACTGAAAACATAAAAAATATTACAAACATTTCTTTCAGCTTTTCTTCAGGACAGTCTTGGAAACTCTCAAACAAGGCAGTGATACATAGTTGAGGGCAATGTCGTCTCATGCCTTAAGTTCATACCACTTAGCAGGAAACTTTCCTCATGGGAGTGTGTCTTAATCGGAGGTGAGACTTGAAGCTGGCAGAGTCTAACTGCTCAGTGGTCATTCAGGATAGCTTCACTTCACAGTTGGCTTCTACTGGGTCAGCAGAGCCGTCAGGAATATACAGTCCATTCGTTAGAGAGGATTCAAATGCATGACTCTGGAATGATATAGTATTTTGCCCCAGATCCTAAACGGATGTTTCTTTCACTTAACAAATTGGATATCTTCTTAAAAAGCATCCAACGCGAGTTTGGCTTAAAGAAAAAAAAAAACATAGAAAAAGTGGCCTACAAAATACTGAAAAGATGTAGCCATGCTCTTTTGTTTAGTTTTTTTTTTTTTACAGGACTTTTACTGTATATGTTCTGGATACCACAGTCACAACTCTAGTAGACAAGTAACGCCAGAGGAAACATTACACCTGTGATTTTTTTTTCTTCCCCCCCCAATGTTTCCTATAACATATTTTTTGTGACTTCTCGTGTTTGTCCACAAACACGGTTAAGAGGGATTAACAGTCAGCTCTTTTTTTTCATTGCAGCTTCTCCTGTTTTCAGTTTCGAGTTGCATGTAGTTTAAAACATTGATCCCGTCACTCCTTTATAGATTGCGTCTTTAGATAGCATTTTCATCTGTTAAGACTCTCTCTTCCTCTCCCACAATGTTTGAGTGCAGGGCTGGGGAAAGATCAAGTGACATCCTCAGATCCTGGTCTTGAAAATCTTCCACACTGCTGTTTTCCATATTCTCTTCAAATTCCTCCTCTTGCTCCTCTTTATCCCCCTCTATCTTCCCTTTGAGAGCTGGACCATCTCTTACATTCTTGGACATGGAGGCCATGGAGTCTGGTTGTTGAAGGGTGTCTTCCAGGAGTTGTGCTGGATACTCAGCGAGACCATTAAAGGTGTGGGCCTGAGTTGAGGGCCACCCCCTTGTGGGTATATGGGGCTCTGCCTCATTAGTATGCCGCCACATAGTCAAAGGGTCTACATTGGAGTGATCTGGCTGATGCTTTGCGGCCTTTGGGGCTCTATCATCATCCAAAAGAGTTGAAGTGCCTCTCTTGCGCCGGGACTTACTGGTGTGGTTGACCTGGAGATGCATGGCCATCAACTCTGTTGAAGATGTATGGAAAGGGCAGAACAAACATTGGCTTAGTTTAACCCCTGTAGAGACATCGCTTCCATCATCCCCACCAAGTGCAGATTCTCCATCCCCTGTACTAATGCTTTCATTATCCTCCACCCCGGTAAGGCCAGGTGAGGTGCGGCGAGATAGATCCAAGGGTTCAAACCCACCATCCTGAGTTGATGGGACGAGTCCGTCTTTGTCATTCGGTGGCTGGACCATTCGGCTTGTCGTGAGCGGCTTGCGCCTTGATACTTTTGGCACTTTTGGTGGGGGAGACTCCCTGATCCAACCATCTTCCATTCCACCTTGGTAAAGGGCACCCATCACTCCTGACAGATATCTATACTGGGACTCCAGGTCAACATCTCGTAAAGCTGCCAGCGCCTTCCGATGCTCCCTCTGGTCTGGTAGCCCTAGGAGCCAAGACTGCTGGCTTATCCGTGTGGTGGGGGCATCCGTCGGACCTCGGCTGGCAGCAGAGTTGATTTGAGATCGGCGCTGCTTTCCCGCTCCAGATGTTCCAGATGTGAAGCTGTCGATAGTAGACGTAAGACTAGAAGACGAGGAATTGGAGGAGGTTGACAGAGCATTTCGTTGCTCCCGGTGGTGACGCTGGAGATGGTACTTCAGCGAGCCAGACTGAGTACCCGCATAATCACAGTGGGGGCATTTGTAAGGCCTCTCACCTAAAGAAAAAAAGTATTGAAAATTTAACCCTTTAACGCCATATGTAATATTCATATTTGATAGACAGATTTCAAAGTAATATTGTGCGGTTATATTGTCAAAACCTTAATTTAAAAACTGTAGTATAGAACATTTGAGTTAGTAAAAAAATTGCAAAAGATATATATAATTAAATGCTCATTTCAGAGACATGCCCACATTCAAAAGCTATGAGAGCATGTGGCTTCATTTTATTAGATAACATGCAAATCTCATCATTTCAGCAGTGCTGAATGGTAGCTGCAGTTGTATGTTTTAAAGGAAGATGGCAGCATTCCATCACTGGTGAAATCATACAGCTTTGGAGAAAGCAAAATATCATGTTGCATTATGAACCGCAGGGAACATAGGAAAAGCACGGATTAGCTCATTCACAATGACAAAAAACATACACGAAGAGTACAGCTGATTAAAGCTGATTTTGTCGCGGAATCAGCACATGGGCAACGTCGCTTTAATTCTGTCAAGTTTGAGAGAAATAAAGACTAAGATGGGTGTGTTGGGGAATATTAACAGAAGGAAATAAATTATAGCATACACTGTGATAGGGCTTGTCAATGATCGATTAGTAATGATGGTGAGAGCACTAGAAAGACTTGACTTGACATTTTGGACTTGGATTGTACCAGATACTAGTGTAAGTTGCTTGTGATTGGTACCACCACAAAAATGGAAGAGAGGTCTTTGATTTTGATTAAATGTATCATGCAGCAAATAATAATTCAAAAAATGACAATGACTCATGTTGATGGAGTCTTATGAATCTGGATCATTAATTAACAGTGCTAGTGAGTGCTGTGAGAGATCCCAATCTTTGTCAAAGTCACACTCCCTTGTCAGCAGCCAAATTTTTTTTTTTTACATCATTCAATTTCATGATGCTTCATCCCAGTTTCCAAGCACTTTTTGTAACAGAATTATGTATGGTATTTTCTGTGTACACAGGTATGAAGGTATTGGTATTGCATATAGGACTAATATTTTAAAAAATGTAAGAAATATCACAGAAGGATTGCTTACTGGTTTTAACAGAATTTTAAATATTATAAGATTGGAAGTTGTGGAGGAAAATGTGTGCAATTGGCTTTTTTTTCAAGGAAGTTTCAGATGAGCCTTGACCTATCAATCAATTTACCCATTCATTTCCCTCTATTCATCTAATCCAAGTCAGGATTGTAGGGGGGCTGTAGCATACTTTAGCTGTTATTGTGTGAAAGACGGAATACACCCTGTACAGGTCACCTTTTAATTACAACCCCACATAAACACAAACAACCGTACACACTCACAGTCACTTCTGGGTTATCGATTTAGAGTTATCAATTCATCTAACACTTTCGGATGGTGTTAGTAAGCCAGAGTGTCTTGAGAGAGTGCGTGGTGAGAAAATGCAAGCTCAACACAGATAAGCGCCCACCTAGGGTTCGAACAAGGAACTGTGTAGTTTTCAATGCAGGACGAGCATTTCATCAGTAGGTTAATCCGAAGAAAATGCTCACTCACACTTTTTTTTGTTGCACATTTTAGATATTATAATGCCATCACTGGAATTGTCTTTTTTGTGCTTTAATGCCTTTCAATGGAGATTAAGGCAAGTAACTGTGTGAAGTTCCATACGAGGTCTAAATTACTAGCTTTCTCAGGTGAAAACTACTGCTACTAAGCTTGGCACTGTAGCAGGGGTTGCCAACAGTTGAAAGCTATGATTAGCAATGGGCAGCTCTCTAGAGTGAACGTGATAGTCCTATAAAAACATGGATGCTGACTGAAACCTTTCCAGGGACTCCTGCAGGCAAAAAAAGCAAATGGGGCTTGTTAAACTCACAGCGGTCTCTCACCTGTGTGAACTCTCAGGTGCACTTTAAGATGGTGTGAGGAGCGGAAAGCTTTACCACAGTAGGGGCAGTCTTTTATCCCTCTGCCACGAACTCGCTCCCTGGTGGGAACTGAGGGCATGGAGGAGACTGCTGTGAAGCCGTTTTCTCCTGCAAATGGAAAAAATGGAAGGAAGCATGTAAACCTAACAGTTGGTGTCATAGACCGTATTGGGAAAACAATATACTTGAATAATAGCACCATTAGATGCAAGTTACACTAAAACAAAAAATCAGAAAAAATGTCAATATGATACCTTTGAAGTTTGAAATAACAGAGTGAAATCCTGTTGTTGCTCCAGCTTGTTGTGATCCACCACTGTTCAGTTTCGATTCCTGTCTCATGTCTCCCATTTGCTGAGTTGCGCCACCGTGAAGCTGAGATTCCAGTCTAACTTCACTGCTGCTTCTTCTTCCAAGCCCTGTGCCCCTTCTACTAGCACTGCCCTCCCCTTCACTACCTCCTCCTTTCACTGGCCTCTGGGCATGAACACGAGCATGTATTACCACCTGCTGCAGGCTGCGAAACAGCTTGCCACAGTCTGGACATTCCCAAGGCCCCCCAGTTCCTCCTGTTTCTTCTCTTGGATCTATACCTCCTAGGTAGGCTCTCACTTGTTCTGCTTCTGTGATCACCAAATTGCGACCTGGCCCTCGCTGGCTTTCCTGCTGACCTCGCTGATGGGGCCTCTGCTGCTGCTGAGCAACGGCCAGGCTGCGAGCCACCAGCTGCCACCAGGTTGCCTGGTCCCCTCCTTCCGACAGGGTTGCAGTAGTTTCGCTTGTGCTCCCTCTTCTAGTGGTTCCCGCTCCTCTTCCCAAGTCCCCTCTCCCTGAGCAACCAACACCACCTCCACTATGTCCCATCTCTGCCACCTGGGCCACTGCCTGAAGCCTCTCCATGCAGCTGGCCCCATCATTGGGCAAACCCAGATATCCCAGAATAGCTGACTTGCTCAGGCCCATTTCAATTCTGCCTCCAGCTTCCCTGTCAGATCTTCCTTGTCCACTTCTTCCGCCACCTCCTCGCTGAGCAAGAAGGAGGCTTGAGTAAAGAGCATTGAGAGACTGGTTATTAGCAGAGTTTTTGGACTGCTGCTCAGCACCTCCTAGTACCCCAGGGTTTCCCAATCCGGCCTTCAGGCCAAGTTTGTTCAGATGAACCTTCATATGGTTTTTCAGGAACCAAGGCTCTTTGAAGCCACGTCCACATACCTGGCACTTATGGTCCAAAGAGTCTTTGTGCTTTCGCATGTGTCCCTTCAGGAACCAAGACTGGGTAAATCTTTGTCCACAAGTATCACATCGAAAGGCTGGCATTGAAGTGGATGCAGATACAGCAGCAGCTGATGCCATCTGTGGGTTACTTGGGGCTGGGGCAGGGGTATGGGTTGGTGTGGGCATTGGAGTGTCAATGATGGTCCTGGAGTTAAAGGCTGGTGGCAGAGCAGATACCTCAGGGGACGGATGGCACTCTTGCAAGTGAGATGCCAAGCTCTCTTCTTGGCTGGCAGAGAAAGGACAAAGGGTGCATTTGTATGGGTTGTGGAGAATACGAACATGACGTGCCAATTCTGAAGCTGTGCGGAATTTTCCCTTGCAGGCATGGCAGCGAAATGATGTAGGCGCTATGGAAATAGATGAACCTTCCCCAACAGCAGAAGAATAAGGAGAGGTCACAGATACAGGGTCCTCTGTAAGCGGAGGGGTCAAGGGTGTGCTGTCGTCCAGTAAAAAGTTTGAGTTCTGATCTGTCTGTAGGTCATCACTGAGGCATTTAATGTCACCATTAACAGCGTCTTCTTCTGTGATGTGCTGAATGAGATTTCCTGGCAGTAAATGCTGGTTAGAATGACTTCTGTAATTTGGAATTAAGTCTTTTGTGTGGTTCTGCTGGATTTTGAGGTGCTGCTTTAGGGGTGATGAGGAGAGTCCAGTCTGGTACAAGGTTGAAGCACGGCGGTCTCGGTCCAGACTGTGTGCTCGTGCATGAAGAGATAAAATGCTTTGGAATCTGAATCTCTTGCCACACACATGACAGGGAAACCTGAGTGCAGGCCCAGATGAGGCCCCTCCAACACCAGGTAGGGACCTGGTAATGGTATCTTTCTGGAACAGCTGGAGGTCTAGCTCATTATTGCAATTTTCACTCTGCCCTGAAGAGAGGGCCAGCTCCAGGGCACCATATGGTGCCGATGGTGTGTCTGGAGGGGAGGAGTCCAAATGAGGGCTGCATCCAGCTTCTTGACCCCCTCCTGGAAATAAAGCCACTGCTGGGGTTGGTGATGGAAGAATTCTATCCAGTCCTTCTTCATCATCTTCTCCATCTACATCTGGGTAATTATTATTGTCTTCTTGAAGGGGATCAGGAGAGAGGGGGAAATATGGCGTTGTGTCAGGGCTCAGTGGGGAAGGATCAGGGCTGTGTATTGGAAGGACAATTGGGCTGTCAGGTACTGGAGAGGAGGCCTGGGGACTGTGGTCCAAAGATGGCAGCGTCGTGGGAGACTGAGGCTGCTCAGAAGAAAGAGACAACACACACTCTGGTGGGGAATCCATCCTCTATTAGAAAAAAACAGATAAAGAAAGATAAGGAGATAATGTGAGGTAGATAGGACTTGAGAGGACTTAAAAGTTTAAAACTACGGAAAAGTAAAAATCTCTACGTCAACTGTCACATGAACTTGGTCACTTCAGAAAAAAATAATGCACAAATGCGCTTCAGAAAACAAAAGAATTACCAGTAGTGTGTGTGGTGTTATGCCATTCTTCAGTGTCTTCGGAGAGGGGGGATATAGTTCTGAGGCAGCCTCTTCCGTTACGTTTCTGGGGACAAAAACAATTAAATCCACGCATGATATTAAAAGACGTGCTGGTCAGCTTGGAATATGTATCTCACACATACACATTATTCACATCATTAAAGCTATTATCCAACTACAGACTGTAGGAAAATTAGGAGTGTCAGTATAAATGTAACAGCAAATGCTTTTGAAATAATGAGCAATGAACTGGAGGTGGCAGATTTCTGCTAAACAGGATTAAAGGCAATTTGCACTGAGACATTGTGAATATGTTCCATCACAAATGCAAAACAATCATATGCATACTCAATGAAGTGATGTTAAAGGTTTTTTAATATATGTACATGAAAGAAAATCTTCATTTGATCTTCATTTGCTCCTCAGCTTACGTGGGTGCAAGCATGCGTTTGAACGTGTAACAGGTGGGCACCTGTTCCGTCTCCTACATGTGTTCAAAATACTCTCCAGCATACTGTTAGCACATATGGGATGATTATCCGGAGTGTGACTGCGCATCGGTGTGCATTTGAGTGTGTGTCTGCTTGTGTTTAGAAGTTAAGGGCACCACCACAGGACACAAACTGTCCCAAACAGGATGGGCGCGCAATGTTTTGACTTCCCCACACGCCCTTCCTGTCCACTCATACAGTAGCATTTTTTGCTTAAGTCGAGACCTAATATATCCGTGCAGACCTCTATGTCAGATCTCTCACTTGAGCTGAACAAAATGTGTCCAATCTGTTCCTAAAGAGTGGTTGCAGTCACCCATATAGCTTAGTCATAGCTACTTGTTTGGGTAATTTACAAATGTAAGCATATTTCAATGTTGTGTTGACTGTGCTGCAAACGTCACTCCAGACAACCCAGTCAGCTAAAATGTGAAGTGTGATATACAGCATATTGAACGCACCAGCATTTTGGCAAGCTCACCCACACACACCCAAATATTTGGAGTGCACAGCAGTTTGACTGGATTTATGCACATTCAGGCTGTTTTGGTCCGTCATTTGGTGGAGTCAAGAAGCAGCGCAGGCACCCACAACAAAAACAAAAGGTCATAAATCACGGTGGCACAACAATGGAACATCTGTGTTCGCAGGTGTGTTGCCCATATTTTCACTCACAAGGCAGTATGGCTACATATGTGCTAATATGATCTGTCGGATTGTGTACGTGGATGTGTGTGTGTGTCACTAAGCCTGGATGACAAAGAGATTCTCTTGTAGCCAGTTGACATTTTAGCTCAGCTATGACTCACAGGGATATCACACCATATCAATCACATAAACACACACACAGCTACACAGTCCTTTCTTAATCCACCATTATTGTTCTTTCTCTCCTCGTCTTCCATTCCTTTCTGTCTTTCTTTCTCTCCCTGATTCATACTTCTCCCATCCCCCTCTCATTCTCTCGCACCCTCTCGCCGTCTATTATTCACTAATTTTCTTTCATTCTCTCTCCCCCTCTCTTTTTTTTCTCTCCTGCAGTGTTGCCAGTTGGCAGAGTGCCAGGGAATGCTGATATCAGCTGGTAGATTGGGCCCTGCCAACATGGCGAAGAGCAAAAATGAGAAAGGAGGCAGACAGAGAGAAAGAAAGAGACAGACAGAGAGAAATATAGTGCAGTTACAAACTGGGCAGCTTCAGAAAAAAAATGTCATAATCCATGTGAATGAAAAGGATTTAATTTGATTGCCAACATGGTGTTGAGGGGAAAAGGGAAGGGGGAAAAAAACAGAAAGACAGGCATGCTGGAACAGAGGATAGCAGTGAAATTAGAGCAGTGGAGTGGCAGGACGGTGCATAACACGAGGAGAGAGCAACAGATTAAAATAAACATATATTTTGAAAGTCAAAAGAAATATGCATGCAGACAGAGAGAGAATAGGAGCGGGATAGAAAGGGAGAAAAGACGATAGGCTATCTAAATGTATCTGCAGCAGTGCTAAGTCTGATGGCATTATCATATGAATATCATATCCACAATGCATTGTTCCACCGTGACGTTGGCTGTCGCTAACCAGCGGCCCTGTCACGCCAATAAAGAATATTTGGATAAATGGAGAGAAGGAGATAAGGTGCAGCAGAGGATGCAGAAAAGACAAGCAGGATGAAGAGGGGAGGTGGGGGCGAGTGAGGGACAGAAATCAGATTGGAATCAGGTGGAGCAGAAGCACATACAACAATAGGTGTAAATGAACCAAGGAATGCGGAGAACGGCCCCGTCCACTAAAGCTCCTCTGGACGTGGTCAAGAGACACATTTGTTCACGTTATCTGTGAATGCGGTTCACAGCCGGCAGACAGGTTTTCAGAAAACAGACAGTTTTTGAAGGCGTGCTGATCTATGACCTGATTTATTGTTCTACATGGTAAAAAAACAAAAAAACATTGGATTTTATAAGTGCTTCCTGAAAATGTACTTTTGATATCAGATGCAAATGCGATCAACAGTCAGGCATGAGGAGGAAACACGTTTAAATCTGAAACAAAGACAAACAAATATTGTTAAAGTGGATTAGCCTGCAATTCCATTGATTTTTTTTCCCCTCGTCTTTCTTCCCCTGAAACCTGCAGTATTAACGTAGGGGTGTGATGACACACGGTAACGACGGTCTTAGAGCTTATTGCCGCTGGTTTTAAGGATCCCCGTGATGCTGTTATCACGGGATTTGCGGTGTAACTTTTTTTGGGGGGTGCCGAGGTTACTAATTTTAGAGCAGAATCGCCTTAATTGGATTTTTTTTTTCATCACAGCACACCGGCAATGCTGTCAGCCCCCAAAGAAGATCTTTATTGTTTAAATGCTGATAAGTACCTCGGCCTCAAGGTGTGTGAAGAAGAGGGGAGGTTGCTGAGTCATACATCACATCCCTGCTAAATAGTTGCCAAAGGAGTAGGAGTGCAATATGTTCAGACAAGTTTATTTTTGGCAGGTTTTGATGTCACTCTCTAAATATCTACAGTACACCGAAGCCAGTTAGTACAGGTCTGAACATGCAGCCAAAAATGCGTTGTAATTGTTAATATCAGGGTGCGACTGCTTTTTAGTGAGTGTTTTTACGGTGTGTGTGGGCACCAGTGCAATATTGGCTTAGCTCAACTGTGATGAATGCCTTTCATATTTAAAGGATGTGTTTATGTGTGCGACTGCCACTCTTTTACATTCAAACAATGCTCTAGTCTAATATGTTTGAACTATTTCTATGTAAAAATCCGATATTGTCATCTGAGTGGTGTCAGGGTGAAAAGTGAAGGCCTAACTTTGGAGGTCCTTTCTGACGGGATCTTTCCTACTGCGTTAGTTTTAACTGGTAATACGCAGTATGTGAGGTAAGATGTCCTCCAGGGATACGAGGGTGCATAAAAAAAAAACTGACCACAAAAAAAGAAAAAAAAAGGACAAGTGATTGAGGGAGGAAGAAAGGGGAGTCCGTTCTATGCGAGCTACTGTGTGATTTGGCCCTGTGGTTTTTATGGTGTGGTCACGTGGCGAACTTCCCCACAGACGCTATTCATTTCCTTTACTTCACCTTTCCCTGAACCCCCCACGCTTCCCTCCAACTTCGCCTGGCTTGCGCCCTCCCTCTTCCCCCTTCTCCAGCTCCAACAGTGATAAGGATGAGAGTCTCCCACAGCGTCTACAACACTTACTTTTAAGATGTGGCCAGATATTGCTTCTGTAGAAAAGTGCTATCTTGGTGTGAGAAGGGAAACAAAGTGGCTCAATCCAGCCCCAAAAGCAAGTGTTTGTCACATAGCAGAGAATCTGGCTGACCTTTTGGAAAGATTTCTATGAGGAACATTAAAAAAAAAAGAAAATCTGTGTGAGAAAGATACTTGAGAACTCTCTGTCTGTTCTTAGCTCTCTTAGCTTTTTTTCTCAAGGCCAGATATGCAAATGCCTTGTAAAAGATGAGCTGCCATCTCTTGCCACTTTTTCTGCCTCTCGAGCCTTTTTTGTTTGTTTGTTTGCGTTATTCTTCTCCTGCGTTAGCACTTGATTTCTCCTTCTCGACCTCACTGCCTTCGCTTCAAGCTTCTGCTCTTTCTGAATGAATTCCCACTCCAGTGGCGGGCAGGAGCCGACGCTCACTTGCAGTTGCCGCGCACCAATATGGTAGTGTCGAGGCAGTGCCAGATCTGAGGAAAGCAAATCCGAACGTTGGAAACATCACAGCATCTCGGCAGTGAAACAAGAGCCTGGCTCCGAGTCATACAGGCCTCACTACGTGTGAACCGGCGAGCTGAAGTGCTCACTGACTCGACTGATTTGGGATTAAAAGGAGGAAGCCTTTGGAAAAGAATTTGTTGGATCACGCAAATAACTGGATGTGCTCTTCCTGAAAGGCTTATCGGGGCACGCTGGAAGATCACCTGCTGTGGGTGAGAGAAAAGTAAAGGAAGGGTAGAAGTGTGCGGCCAACAGCTGACACAAACGCCCACCTGACAACTCTTTTGTTTCTAAATGACAGATCAAAATCTGTCCCGAGGACTGGCAGTCACGTCGCAAAGATTGCGAGACGCAAATCCTTTATTCATAAGGGAGGAGCTCCCTTCTATCAGCAACACCCCCTCATTGTAGGTGTCCTTGAGCAACCAAAGCTCCAGGGATGCTGACCCTCAACCATGACCCCCTTGGGGAATTGGAGTTATCACTTATATCAAACACATGAAGGGGAGCTATATGATTGTAACTGGAAATTAGGAATGGGTGGATTACTTATTTCCGCTCTGGGAAAACTTGATGAGTATCTGTCGGGCTTCTTATAGACACATTAAAAGCCCACCATACATTAACTGAACATTTGAATGACATAAAGGTACACTGACACATTGATTTGGGACATGATCATGATCATTACATTCAAGTTTATACACAAATGTGGAAGAAAAAATAAGTTTATTTTAGTTTGAGATGGCTTTTCTTTTAGAACTGTTAAGTGAGATTTATGCCATGCACGCTTAGTTTCCCATGTCATGCGGTAACTTAAATGCTGCATGACTGCTTCTATGGTTATAGTTCTCTTTACAACTCCATCAGTGATCTTTATGAAAAGGCTTGACGGAGTCCTTGCTGCCCACTACACACTACTACATTAACAATTACCGCAGGTTTCTTCCGGAGTTTCAGATCTGATCTCTTCATAAATTGACACTAAAAAAAATATCGTAGCTCTATAATAAATGGAAGTAATTACACGGCAAAGGTGGTAGTTGACCACTAATTGTAAGGCTGGCAAATTAGTCCACGAGTTAAAGTGCCCTCAAGCAACAGGGTGACATGAACCCTGGGCAGCTCCTAATGGCATGCGAGTTCCTTGTATGGTAACTCATCCGCCTTAGGGGTGGATGAAACGTGTTGTAGAATGCTTTGTAGACTGCACTAATCTTTAAAGGTCTTTCATAAGTGGAGGCTATTTCTCAGAAGAGGCGCTAAGTTAACTTTACCCCTGACCACACACCTGACTCAACTGCTATGTGAAAATGTCTTTTTTTTTTTTGAGAATGAGGCCGCTGCCAGTTGAGCTTCTGTTTGAGTCTGCTGTTAAAAAACCACAGCAGGCCTTTCTACCGGTCCTGTGACCCGCTAAGTGAGCTCTGCTTCCTAAAACTATGACTCACATGAGTGCCGCTGAACTATCAGTCCACTCCTGCCTCAAGAATGTTTTGAAACTGGTCTGCAAACTCTAGAAGAAAAGGAAAACTGGCATACTATTTAAGTAAGTCCCTAATGCTCTAAATACACGCTAATCCTGAGAAGCCAGCAGAACTCTCAACAGTCTCAAAATGTCACAATGCAGTAGATTCTCCCTAACTGAGGGCAAGCAGGTGCCTCTCCCGCGGCGCACTAATGACCCAATTATATCAATCAGAAGCCTTGATTGGTGCTACACTTCTTTCCCTTTTACTCCGTCGCTTTCTCCTTCGCATACAATCTCGTTCCCAAGAGCCACCTGGATGGGGTGTATGTGCCCCCTCGAGTACAGTACAGTGTGCACAAAGACAGCAAGTAGGCGGCATTGATGGAGGAGGAGGAGGAGGAGGACACTACTTCAGCATAAGATGCAGATAGAGGTCTGAATGAGCAAAAACCATTAGACCCTTTTTAATACCAGACCAGTGTTTAATGTGCATTAGTACAGCTGGATCCTGGTGAGTACCTGCAAGGGTTTCACATGAAATCATCATCTCGTTTCCCAAAACATTCAACCTGTGGAGGAACATGTGGCTAGGTTTTTGGGTTTTTTTTTAAATTTCTTTTAAAGAATGTTAAAATGGTTGAATCTGGGGTTTTTTTCTTGTCTAAAAAGGACATCTATTGGACGATGATCGGGGGGCAGCGGGGGAAATATGTGCTTTTGTCAAAGTACGCTCCTTTTCTTTATCAAATGTATCAGCTTTAAGTTTTCCAGGTGCTTGTTTTTTTTAAAGTTCATTTCCACAAAGCGAAAACAAACCAAAAAAAATCAAGCAAAAATAAAAAATAATCAACGAGAGTATAAGCAGAGTTTAAAGATTCTGCAAAAAAAAACATTTCTGATTATAGGACAAGCCAGCAATGTCAACCTACTTCCACTATGCACAGGCTCTCAAGAGTGATACATTTTGGGTGGATGTAAAAATAGGACGTTTCAGGATCCCTAAACATGCTCCATTGGATATAGAAAAGGCGACGGGAGTGTCTTTGGTCAACCCAGATGACACGTCTGCGCCTTATCTCAAAGGAATTTCCTCCTCGCCCCTATGATGTGCGTCAATAACGTGCAACCATTTTCAGCACGCTCTTTCCCCTCTTCTCTCTCGCGGCCATCTCAATTAAAGGCACATTAATGAAATAAATAACCATCAACAAACAACGCACAAATAAACACCCCCACTAAAATGAGATTAACCCCGTCCCACGGATTGTCTCCCGCTTCCCAAAAAATGCGATTAGAAATCATCAACACTGGGGGATGCGTGTAGTTTGGAGAAGTCGGGGGTGGCGTGTGAGTGTGTGTGTGTGTGTGTCATGTCAGCCTATCTATCGCTCTCTCTCCTGCTCCATTTTGTTCTTAAATTTTCTATACAAAAGATTAAGGGAGGGGAAAAAGACGAGTGAGCGAGCGCAGAGAGGACGGGAGCGAGAGAGAGGGAAAAAGTGCTATCATGGATTTCATCTTGAATCCTCTTGCCAGTCTACCCCTGACGTCCGACCCCCCCCCCCCCCCCCCCCCCCCCCCC
>CAJRST010014446.1:7811818-7839840 GCA_907169785.1 Menidia menidia | reverse complement strand
GGGGAGGACGGGTTTTGGAGGAGAGCTGGAGCAGGACAAGCGACCAGCTTGGAACGGAGCGGGAACAAGCAACTAAACAAAGAGCCTTAGCCGGGCGTGAGTGTGTGTGCTTGAGTGAGAGAGTGTGTGTGCGGGTGCCGCACACACGCTCTGAAATAAATCCGTAAACCAACAAATCCTGGTCTCCGAGGGCTCTGTCAGACACCCACGGTGGCACGACCGCCACAGATGTCATGCTAGTAAACTTCTTAATTTAGACATAAATCCTGTTATTAAAAGGACCAAAACAAGACACAGATAAAAACCAACACACCTTTGAGCAGTTGAACCGGCTCTATCGGCCCCCGTCTCCCTGTCGGTCCTCCCTAGTAGGACGTGTTGCCGTGGCGACCCGGTGTGGTCCACCACCTCCTTGCTGCTGACCTCCACTCC
Source organism: Menidia menidia (assembly GCA_907169785.1). NCBI lineage: Eukaryota > Metazoa > Chordata > Actinopteri > Atheriniformes > Atherinopsidae > Menidia > Menidia menidia. Next base: position 7,839,408 of record CAJRST010014446.1, on the reverse strand, counting down.
TCGGATCAACACCCCACCACTTCCTCCTCCTCCTCCCCATCCGGGAACGGCCGCGGCCATGCCCGTGGCGATGACCGGGTCGGCCAGCGCCCGGCGTCCCAGCCAGGACATGGGGGAGCTGCGGCTGGCTCCGCCCACCGGGGGCTCGCTGGACTTGGGGGTCGCCGCACCTCGACGAGGCGCCAGCAGAGCCTGGAGGTCGAAGCTGGGGTGGCGCTTCCTGGGTGGCTTGGGAGGCAGTGGGGCCTCAGTGGGCTGTGAATTCATTCAGAAGAGAATGGCCCTCATAAGCTGGATCATTACCGTGTTTTTAACTTGTTAAACTTTTATCGGTTTATTTTATAGACACTTGGGGAGCAGCAGACTGCAGATGTGATTACGAATCAAGCATTTGAAGGAACGTCTAGCTTTTTAGCAACTAAATGCTCAAATGTGTGCAATATTTAGCGGCTCAGCTTGCTTGAATATAAAATGTAAAGTACCAAACTCACACTTTTCTTTGCAGGATTTAGAAGGTTCTGCAGGAACTTCCCACCCCCAGCTCCTCCGGCTCCGGCTGCCCCTCCCACTGCCTCTTTCCTGTTTCCTTTATCTTCTCCTATCTTCAGCGTGGAGCAGGTCTGCGGCCTGAACAGGGATGCCAGGGAGCCCCAGGACTGCAGCCCCCCTTCTGCCCCGGCGGCGCCCAGCCCCCAGTCGCCCTCTCCTTCGGGGCCCATCAGGTCCCACAGGCTGCTGGCGGAGGGGGTTTTGGGCTTCCCCTGGCCCTGGCTGTGCGCCCGGTCGGTCTGGAGGAAGCGCGGCTTGACCTGTGCCACCGTCCTCTGGTAGCGCTCCACGGTCTGGGTCCAGAGGTCCAGGAGGGCCCCGCCTCCCAGCTCCATGGCCAGAGAGCGCGCGTCTTGGAAACGGGACGGGGGGATTGGCGGGAGGGAGGCGAGCGGGCAGGCGGGAGAGGACGGGCAGGTGGAGGAGGCGGTGCAGGAGACGGCGTCACACCACTGGGTGGCCTGCAGGGGGGATGGGGAAAACGTGAGCGTGCGCCTTTGGCCCGCCGGTGAGAGCTCGGCGCGTTTGCCGGCGCCGCCTTACCTCCGTCAGCGTGGACAGCAGCCTCTGCGTGTTGTCCAGCGTGGTCCAGCAGTCCGACAGGCAGTGGGACATGTCTCGCAGCTTCTCCCTCACCGGGGGAAGCCGGATCTGGATGTTGCCCAGCCCTGCCCAGTTCAGTTCACACCAGCCCTCCAAATCGCTCAGCACTGCCAGAGTCTCACTGTGCAGCTCCTAGAAGACACAAGAAGATCCACATGAGGCCGTTAATGTCCCTTAAAGGATATTCAGTTTGATAAATTCTGATGTAATATCTTTATTTACCTAAACTAACAAAAAAAAGCTGGTTAACGGGATCCATGAACCAACAAATCTATCAACGGGTAATTCATATTGACTTGTGTAGCAACGGTCTTCAAATGTTGACAAGATTTATCATAATATATTTTAGGTGGTGTAATAGGAGTTATGGTGGAAACCACCAGCCAGGTTCCACGTAACGCAGAGCCAAACAGAAAACTCTTTGGTTTGCACACAGGACAACATTTTTTTGTGAATGGAATGACTACTAAATTATGTTTCCGGAAGTAATGGTTCATCAGGAGAGTAATTTAACATCAATGCTGGTTAAGGGGCTCAGAGTTTAGTTGTTCAGATAATTAATTAATTGCTAATTAATCTTAGCACTGTTTGGTTTCTGCCACTAGGGGTCTCTGGATCGTAGGGGTAATAGAGTTGTGACGGTTTTTGGCTTTGCGTAAGCTGTAGATGGAGATTTATAACACACACCTGGAAGAAACCGTTCACAGACGTGGCCGTGCATCAAAGTTTCACTCATGTAAATCTTGAGTCATGTACATTGAGTCGATGCTATTTTGCTCTATCGAAGCAGCCCCTTATCTGGTCTTCTAGTTAAGTCAATGGAACCTTAAACGAGCAACAACACAAGCCATTTTCCACCGCAGTTTCAAGACTGTTATGTGATTAGAATGTGTGTAATCTAACTGGACGAACAATCCATCTCAGGAATCTACTGATGCTCCCACTTCATTCCTAATTTGGTTCCTGGATGAACCCATTTAACATATTCATAAAGAGAATATTTTTATAGGTGTTTGTTCAGCCCAAAGAGAAGATGGGTAGATTCCTGAACACCTGAGTGCAATTCTTGATCCTACAGGTTTGTGGAGCCAATGTGTGGATTTCCTTATCCACACAACCCACACACTGGCTTTGACTCAACCACCTGTGTGGAGGCGTCCCACTGTGAGTCAATTGAAATAGCCTATTCGCTAACTCCAAGCCATCGGCGTGCAGACCTACAGCAGGTAGGCCGCACGCCTGCCACGGTGATCGGGCCACTCACGTTAGCCGTTTCTCGGAAGGTCCTGAACCTCTGCTGCTTGAGCGAGAGCCGGCTGAGGGAGAGGGGGGGCTCCTTGTAGTCCTCCAGCTGTGACTGCACTTGCTCAATCTCCTTATCACACTGCGGGTGACAGGCCAACGGGGAGAGAGGGGTCAGAGGAGGACACGGGATGTTTTACTGAGATCCGAGGTGGAGGGGAAGTAGGTGTCGAGAACAAAATTCATGACTCAGTTGCACATCATTTCTTGCCTCTGTCACAAAGAGAGGAAAGCATTTTTAATAAAAAATCTTTAAGAAGCAGAAGGGGGTGTTGGAGTTTCCCTGAAATCCATTTTTGGAGCAGGATAGAGATATTCAGCGAGATAAACGCTGATTAAAAATAGGTCAAGCCTCTTCCTAATTGAGAATATGAAGAATTCTCCATTTGATTTTCATGTGTTGTAGTGAGAAGACTGATTTGATTCTGAAATTGATGATCCAATTAAATCCCGTTTAAAAGCATAAATACAATTTTTTTTAAAAAGACACACTTGGACCCACCTTTTCCAGTTTGTCCACCAGTCCTGCCAGTCGTCCCAGTGCTTCCAGATCGCGGCCTCTCTGGTTGGACACCCGGACGAGCTGGTGAAGGGCATCGTCCGCGCTGTCGTACAGTTTAGAGGTGGCAGCCAGTGCAGCCCTGTAAAGAGCAAACACAACAATGGTCTATGTTCTCTGGCCTGGCTTTTGTTGTTGTTGTTGTTGTTTTTTTTTTTTTGGTGAGTGAAACCCGATGCTGGTAAAATGTTGCCAAAAACATAATGACACTTTCTGGCCGGTAGGACCGACGTGGTTCCGAAAACCTGTCTGTCTCTCTCTCAAGTTTGCCTTTCTGCCACTTTGCCATGAGAACTGAGGACTTGGCGGGAAAATTGCGGAGAACATACAGAAATCCAAATGCTTGATTTGTTTGAAAGCAAGCATGTTTTAAGGTTATTTCTACATGAATAAACCCAATGCGGATTTGGTGTTACGCATGTTGTAGAAACATGAGATTAGGCGTTTGTTCATGAGAACTAAAGGAGGATGGAAGGAATTTTGTATGCGTGTTAAGTGCTCGCCTTCTCTATTGTAAAGGATTGAATACATTGTGAATATTCAGAAAATCTGGCTACTGATGAACCATCTCTCCAGCTATGCCAGCAGGTTGTTGGGATTGTACAAAATGCCAGCGCCATAATTAGCATCATGGTGGATTTAAGGGCTTTTGGATCGTTGGCTGTCTCTGACGTTTGGAGATATGTTGATGTGAGCTTCGTGAGAAAAAGCTGCCATTTAAACAAGTGGGTAAACCACAGAGGCTAAACCCCCAGAACACAATCTGTACCCCCCCCCCCGGGATGAAAAAAACGAGTGAGATTTATTTCTGTGTGGAGTATGCATGTTCTCCCTGTGTCTGTGTGGGTTTTAACCGGGTTCTCCGGCTTCCTCCCACCGTTCAAAAACCTGCATGTTACGTTGGTTGGACATTCCAAATTTCCCTTAGGAGGGTGTGTGAGTGTGGATGGATGCTTCTTGCTCCACCAAAGGAAGCGGAGCTCTCTGGTACCTGCAGTCGGGGGACTTCTGCGCCAGACCGGACGTGGAGCTGGTCAAGCCTGCGAGCCAAGCCCCGCCCCTCCGCTGGAGCTCGGTCAGGCGCTGGTCGGCCAACACGCTGGCCATGAGCTGCCGGTGCTTGTCGATGCTCTCGGGAACAGCCTGAAGGAGATCGGTTTGCTTCTTAAAGGGTCTGAGGTGTTTTCGTAAACGCGTCCCCTCGCCACTGGCGCGGCGGGGGGGGGGGCAGGTTAGAGAGCGTGTGGCGTTAGGTGACCTGTATATCGGCAGGCAGAGGCTCCGTCTCCATGGCCTGCTGCGCTTCGGCCAGCAGGGAGAGCGCGCTCTCGCAGCGTACTGTCAGGCTTTCCAGACTCTGAGGGAAAAACGCAAAAAAAAAAAAGAAATTACAGGTGGAAAGAGTGACTTTGAAATTAACATTTACTTTTTTCCTCGGAACCGACCTAAAAAAGACAAGAAAGAAAGGTCACAGAAAGCGCAGAGGATGGGAAAAATGTTTTCATCTGCTTGGATAAACCAGCATCAACTGTCTAGGGGGACAGTCATTGATGAGTCATTAGATCCTAATGAGGGTTTGAACTCTTTTGTTGCGTAAACAACCACTTAGCCAGCGTCCTGTTTTTACTCCATCTTCCCATTTTGACTCGTCCCCTCTCACATTTTACTTGAAAATCACACAGGAGCGTTTTTTTAAATCCTCCTGATTTCTGGCTTTGAATGTGGAGGGCTTTTCCTTACAGTCACTATAAGGCAAACTCAGGGTCGCGACAGAAAAAAAACGTCAAAGAGGGATGAACTATGATCTGGTTAAAAAAGAATGAAGATAGAGGAAAAACGAATGTGTGTTTAATTTGAAAAGATGAAAGCACAGCTTTCATTTACCAGTCTGAAGGTCAGCCAGTCGGAGTGGCAGTGACTGAAGTCTCCATCCAGCTGTGTGGGTAGCTGTTGCCTGTCTATGTACTGCTGAAGGACTCCAGTTCCCTGGACTGTGTGAGCCTGAAGAAACGAAAAAAATCCTTTTGAATAATTAGCTATTTCGTTCATTATAAGGATGAGAAACATCTGAGAGAGTCCAAGCAAACAGAGCAACCTGACTCTACAGGAACCGGCAGTCTCCAGTAGTGCTGCATGCAAAAAAATGAATCCATAAAGGATTCTTTAGTGCTAACTATCTGACAGATGATGCTAATGCCCACAATCCAAAGAGGAAGTGAGTGTTTTCTCATAATGTGTTTTGGTTACTTGTAAACGAAGGATACAAACAGATTAGAAAATGTCCAGGAAAGTGACAGCTGTGTTGTGTAAACTCTGAAAATTTTTCTGCTTTAAACCGAGAAAGGATTGTTTAAAAAAAGAATACACCTCCTTGACTCCTTCGGGTCACTTTTTTTCTTACAGATTTCACGTCCTGTGACTTTTCCTCATAATGCAAAGCGGAGCCAGGTTGAAATACAAACCACATGGCAGGAGCAGATTTGTCAAGCAAAATATCTGCTGACAAAGCAGTACGCTGGTTCCAAGAATGATTTGACATACTCTGAAAGTCCTGGGTAAAAAGCTGCAGTTGACTCCGACTGACAAATAATCAGCTTTTTGCAAAGAATGGAAAAGGGGTAGTTCTTCTTGTTTCTAATGTGAACAGGCTTGAAAATGATTGTTGAAAAACTCTTTAAATGACTAAAACAAAAAACAACCTGACTAGTGAAACATCAGATTTGGTAGCTGACCGGTTCTAAACTTAGGATCTGAATGGATTCACCTCCGCTCCTTTCAGGTTGCAGGAGAAGGGCTCCTGCTGCTCGTCCACCAGAACCAGGACGGATCCGAGACCGCCGGGAACCAGCACCTGGAGCCCACATTAGTAACAGTGAGCTGCAGGCTCCTCTGCAGGCCCGGTAAAACTGCACCGGCACACGTTTGGCACATTTCTCTTAACATCACTCGCCCCCCCCTCCCCAACCCCACCCCCACCCGACTCACCTGGAACAGTTTAAGTGCAGAGAAGCAGACGGCAGATGGTGGAGAGAGTCTGCTGTCCATTAACACCGTCAGACCTTTTTCTCTGGCCGCCGGCCTGAGGAGAGCGGTCGGAGAGAGGTGGGCGTGAGGTTAAATCAGGGGCCAGAACAATCAGGGAGAAAAAGCCTTGGAAACTTTGCGTTCTCACCTAGCTATTTCAACATTAAGCATTAGTTTTGAGAGCAGAACTGGGCCTCTGAGGCGTAACGGGGCACCATCCCCCCCTCAAAGCTGAGGAGAGCAGGCGCACAGTGCGGGGATTGTGGCAGGTAAACTGGCAAGCTAAGAGATGTTTGTTAAATTGAGTTGAGTTTGTTGTGTTTCGCCCGGCTCCCTGGCACATGCTGCGTTTGCCTTCCCCCCCCCCCCCCGCCATATGCTGCTTTTGGCAAAGCCAACAACAGGCGATGGGAATCAGCCGAGTCAGACATCATAATGAGCGCTGCTGGCTAAAAGGCCCGGTCAGGAGGCAAGTGACACAGGGCCAGATATAAATATCACAAACTAAGCTCATCAGAGATTTTTTTTTATTTTTTAAAGCGCGCATGATAACTGTTAAGTCGTTTGAAGGGGGCCTCTGCTCACTTTAAGGTTCCTATACCCGGTAACTCTGCATTATTATGGGAATGGGAGAAAAGTTAACTGTTAAGAGCCTGAACAACTGGGCTTTTATGGAGTTTTCTGCTCATTGGAGGAAGCACACGGACTTACCGAGTGATTCGGTGGTAGCATGCCAGAATCTGGGCCATCTCCTTCACACTGGGACCCTCCTCTGAAGCATCCATTAAAACCAGAGCACGTCCCAGCCTGTCCACCGTACCTGTGGGCATTAAGTTTTCCATTAAACACTGAAGGGGGCAGGCAGAGAGATAACACTGCAATGCACTGCAATTACAGTCATACTTATACGCATCCCTCCTCTCCTAATCCTTATGGATGGGTTGTGTACAATTTGTCTGGTTTTACACCTGTTACAGCCCTTATGCTTTGGAATAATTTGAAATACTGACAATATTCAAATCTGATGTTCCACGTGATTCCCGTCCCAATCAATTGCTAGTTTTGGTAAAAAAATTGTAAAGAAAAAAAAGTTGTTATTCTTGCGAAACTTTTTTTCAAATCTTTTTTTAAATACATTTTTTCACAAATGTTTTCAAAGTTAGTGTTGTTGTTAACTAAAAACTCCTTATTATTTGAAATTAAATTCAAGTTTAATGAACCTAAGGATAAATATGTGATATTTATGCAGCTATTTAAGTTTATGCACAACCTGTGTGGGGGGGGGGGGTTAAACGTTGCTCACCTGTCAGTTGTAGCTTCCCTGACTGGAGGAGGTCTGCATCCAGCTCCCTCAGCAGGGCCGGCTCTTTTGAGGTATCACCATTCTGTTGGTCAGGACATGTCTCTGCTGACCCAGCCTCCTCCGTCGAGTGGTTAAATAAAGATACGCCAGACTGGCCATTACATACGGGCAGAGATTCGGCACCTGCCTCTGCTGAGAGGTGGAAAAAAACACAGGGAATCACCTACAGATCTAAAGAAATGTCAGACTTGGCTTGATCTGATGAAGACTTTTTTTTACTGACCTGCGCTACTTTTTCTTGTGTTCTCTTTCCCTTTATTAGTCGCTGTGAGCACTCCGTCAGGTTCGTGGGACGCTTCGGTGTGTTTGGTCTGGTTCTCGTCAGCGGCTGGCGGCTTTGTTGATAAAGAGCAGGTGGTGGGGCTTGGTAAAGAGCCTTTAGCCTGCGGTTTGGAGCCCTTCTGGTTTGCACGGCCACCCGACCTTGCCCTCCGTTTGGCCCCCTTTCCCTTCCTTTTCCTCCTAAACACACAGCAAAGAAGAGTACAGCATAAAGTTTATGTTATTTACTCTTTTTTCATATTTTAACCTGCAATTTCATATAGAAGTGTGACAAACATGACGAAAAAGTACAGCGTGTCTTGAAATATCTGTGAAAAACAACTGTACCTTGGTGCTCTGAAACCCGCTGTTTTGATTTCTTTTCCTCTGGGACATACTCTGTCCTCCACCTTTCCTCCATCCCATTCATCTGTGGCCTTCGGTTTAGGTGAGTTATTCGTTTTGGACCCTCTTGTGGTAATGTCTTCACTTTTGGAGACTTCGGTGAACGGTTTGTCTGGTGCCTCTGACGTCGGGGTGACAGCATCGCTGTCTCCACTCAGTGGTTTCTCACTATCCTCAAAAACAGAGTCTGAATGAGATCCGTGATCCGAGTTGCCCTCTGCGACATGCCCCACTTCTTTGCTGGTGACATCCCGGGTCTCGTTTGTGCCTAAGCTGTCACCGCTCAGGGAGTTATCGTCTCTGCATGGCTTCGTAAAGCCGTTGCTATCCCTCTCCCTGCCCACACCTGGCCTCCTCTCTTTGAATGGGCCATCGCAATACGGACGGTGGCTTCCTGCGCATTCTGAGCCTTTGCTCGTTTTATCTCCTTCATCAGAGTCCTGAATAGAGGAGGAGTAGGACCGTCTTCCTCTGGGAGGTTCTGGAGCTCCTAGTGGAGGCTTTGGTAGTAGTTTATCATCCTTAGGAGTCACCACATCACTTTTAGTGCCTTGAATACCCCGAAAGCTTCCGGCCCTCTCCATTTTCCCATATCCCCAAGCTCTCCCCTTGCGCAGTTTAATGGCCTTACTTCTCTTGCACAGAGGCAAAGTCTTGGTCTTACAAATTCCATGCATCTCAAGGTACCTCTGCCTTGGGTCTACCCCGCCATCAGGACCCCCTCTGGGTTCCAGAAGCTCCACATAATCCCCATCGAGGTGACTTTGCCTAGCAGTCCGTCCCAGCCCGTCCTCGCTGCGCCGCCGCCTGAGCGCAAGGTCGGAGTCCAAGCCATCGGGTGGAAGATCGTCATCGTCTTCCTCATCCCAGGACCAGGAGTCCAGTTCCCCAGAGGATGAGCCACCCCAGCCCCCGAGGCTGCTGCCTCCCTCGCTGGGAAGGCGCTCGGACATCATGCCCTCACGGTTGGCCATCAGACCCAGCTCTTCCGATGGGTCGTGGATAAACTTTGGGTAGACAACTTCCTTCCATGGGATTCGTACCACACCGTCACATGTACTGACCAGGCAAGTGTCAAGCCCTCCTCCGACTATGCAAAGGCAGGATAAGACAAGACATATGTTAGTGTGTTACAGCAAGAAAGGCAAAGGCCAACCCACTGGCCATTCTATCCTTCGAATCCTGTGATAAAGTAACCAGGATTAAAGGGCTGGTTCGTCCTTACCCTCTCTCTTGTGACCCCGCTCCTTGTTGACGCTGTGTAGCCACTCAGAGGTAAACACAAGAGGGTGCTGCGACTCGGGCACCAGGATTTCCTGAACCGTACGACCCCCCGGTGCCAAACATTTTAGGGCCAGCCGGGGGCACCGAGTGGAAAAGGGCACCACCTGCAGGTAGAAGTCATTACTGCGTAGAAGCCTCCAGTCCAAAGTGGAAAGTTGTACAACCACTTTCTCGCCCAGACAAAGTGGCCACCCGGAGTGAAGGAACAAGCAGCCAAGGTATTGTGACTGATGGGAGGACAAAGAGAAAGGGACAGAGGGAGAGAGAGTGTTACATTTACAGGTAAAATAATTAAACCTTCATTTGTGTCATATGAAACTGATGTCCTATCTCTGAACCTCCTTGAGTTCTGTAGGACAAAAACTCACCTTTAAACATCTGACCTTTGTGGTTTAGTCCTGTATATAGAGTAGCCGTACTCTCTCATTCACAGATTTTAGCTCTCACCAACTGGGAGCCCATCTGTTCGCTTCCGTTTAACTTAGTCGCTGCATTTCTAGAACTGATACTACACAAGTCAACACTTTTTCACCAGCCCAACTGGCCCGAAGCCCATACCACACACACATGTTAGGCATGTGACTCACACAGTGTTTTCCCAACTGTAAAACTGCCCTTTAGATTGACACAATGGGAAGGCTCTGGACACCATGAGCCAGACAGAAGCGCTTTTAAAACAGGCAGCCCCAGCTGAAATGGTCCACAGTTTCACGAGGGCCAAACAACACATCAGATAACATTAATGAGAAAATTTGACTAAAGCAAGCGCAACCAAATCAGAAGTAAGTAAACTGTAAAAAAAACCACAGAACTGGCATTTACCCAGGAACTCTGACAGTCAGGCAGGGGAAAGGAAACCTTCTGTGGCATTTCGTGGATCATTAGTCAGCTGATCTATTGAGATAATACACATTAATTCAAGCACTATTCCCACCTTAATGAATGATGTGTCAGATATAAATCCCCTCCTTCGAAAACTGCGGTGTAAAACCAGTCGGGAACCTCCCTCTGCTGCTCCCGGTCACGTCTAATGGACTGACACGGGGCTGATCCCTCCCTTCCCCATGCCCTTCAGACTCATGAGACGTGATCAAATTAAATTCCTCACTCAACCTTTCCTCCATCTTCCCATTTCTACCTCTCTGCCGCTGATTCAATTTCTTCCCCTTAAGCCTCCCCTTCGTCTCTTTTTGTGTTCTCTCCCGGAAGGAGTGGACTAGCTTGGGACGAGTAAATGATACATTCTAAAGGCGTGTGTGACTTTTTCCTCTTTAAAAAGTTTATCAGTCTCGGGGTCAGTCCCAAATCCTGCAATCCTAAGATCCTCCTCCTCCGTCCACCCGCCCTCCTCCTCCTCAATGAATGCTAGTGTTTGCGCCTTGTTTGCCACCTCCTTCTACTCCAAAAAAAAAAAAACTCAATCAGCCCTCTATAGTCTGCAACTTTAAGCATCTTCTCTTTTTTTCAGCCATCCGCGCCCTAGCATGCAGTGAATGAAAGCCATGTCCATTCTCTCCTCCCAACTCCCACTGCTGCTCTGTAACTCGCCCTTTCTCTCACAGCAGTAACACACAAACATATGGAAGAAATTATTGTCATGACTCACAGTCTAACCCGCGTCCCAGGCAGCTTCACTCAGCGACAATGAAAACACAGTTTGCTCACAATCCCCGTGCATGTGTCTGTATGTTTAGGGAAAACTGGAAGAAGAAATAAGAGAAAGTTCTTTCTTCCACTATGTGAACAGCATTTGTCATGGGTAATGTCTCAGAAAGTATAATGACAGAGCTGCTGCTCGGTTTAAACAAAAGGGATCCGGCTTAAGTATACGTTGCCGCTGGTTTGTTTGCCTTGTTTATGTGTTTGAGGCAGAGGAAACAAACAGCAAGTTTACATAGCCGGAACCATGCTCTGATATTGTTTTTCTGCAGGTTGGTGTCAGAAAATTACAAACAGCTAGTTAGATTGGGGCTTCCCCCCCCCCCCCTCCTTCCAATTTAAAATCGGAAAAACCCCACATAATTTGCTTCAGTTTATCCAACTATTATTGATTATGATTATCATCATTATTACTGTGATTTGACTTGAGTAGCGTGAACAAGAACTTAGCTCTTAGTCAGATATAGTTGATTGATTTAGATTTAATTGACTAAAAATGTTTCTTATTCAGTTAGCAATACAGTACTTAGGTGTCTGATTAAGAGTCTGATTAATTAAAAGGGGCCAGTGGCTACGATTATGTGGAACTATCACAGAATTTACATTGGAGTAGCAACCGAAAGCAGCTCCAGACTTTCCAATGCATTGGAATAGTAAACCTCTGCGCAGTTCTTTTTCTGATGCCAGCAGGTCCTGGAAATAAAGATGGGAGGAAGCGGCCCATGGTTACAGTTCTCATAAACAGATAACAACAGAGCTAGTATCATTAGCCTAAAAATTTTTTCAATTAAGTTGGAAGCACAAGGAATACGCAGAAACTTTTCACCTTTATTTTCGACGAGTGATAATGCTATTGCCTCCTAAGCTAGCTCAGCTTTTACAGCCGTTAAATATCATTTGTTGTAACAACATTCGCACCAAGCTTGGCACATTTTCTTTTGGTTTAGAAAGCTAACACAAAAACAACGACTGTACAAATAGGCTCTTGTTTCCTCTATTCTAAATGTTGACTAAGAGACTGTTGCTACAACTAGCCTTAGTTATCCGGTTACTGACAGCAGAACTTGCCAACTAAACTCTCTCTCAGTTGGATCTCAAGGGTTAGTTATGAGTAACCGAAGAGTGAACGAGTACCACCATGCTGTCGTGAAATGTTTGCACCCATCATTGGTATAAGGATTCAGAGTTTTTGATTTTGTGGTAATTTAAAGTCTTGGAACCACCTTCCCAGTAGTTATGTTAACAGTCACTTCAGACAAAAGGGAACAGGATCTACATGTGGCCCCTGTCCTTTAAAATGTGAGGAATACCTTAACAAAACCTTCATAAGACTAGACGTTTGATTTGGGCTTGAACAGTCAAGGGACACTCTGTGAATAATTAATGCTCTCTGACGGTTCTGCCCTTTACATCTTCACGGGAGCAACTCTTGACAGAATGTAAGATTTGTTCATGTTGAAATGAACTTGACTTCACAAGCGAAACTTAAATCTCAACTTGGATTTTCCTGAAATTACCCCAGAGCCTCCACTAATGGCTTTACCTTGGCCCTGACGTTAAACCTGAGGCTCGAACAGTCTTGACTGAATTAAAACTTAGACTTGGACTTGTTGCTCAGGGGGACTGAGAACACTACCGCCATTACACTCACATCGCCGGGGGGGTGGGGGGCAACTTTCACCAGAGCAGTTGAGATTTCCCACAGCATGCTTCTTGTATGTGACAGCCGATTCTGCTTCTGATTACGCAGCTATGTGTGTGTTCTCGTCTGCTGTGTGTTTGAGGAACTCACGCAGGCATGCTGCTGGAGTTTGTGCAAGAGGTGCTTTGCGGGGACAAAGTAGTCCAGGAGGTAGCGCAGACTGTCGTGCTGGTACGTTGACTCCAAGACCGAGAAGACCTGCGGAAACATGTTTTATTGCGTGTTTGTGCATTTTTTCCAGAATTTAGACTGTAATTTTCTTCATGTGTTAGAAAGAGTCTGACAGAAATGATTGGGAGAACTGGTCCCAATCAAGGGGTTTGGCCAAAACTGAACACGTGTCCTGATGTTGTTTGAGCTGGCCTCCAGTTTCTATCTCAGCCCATAATATCCTCATCATCGTGTTCATGTTTGCAAAGATGTGAGGCTGAAGTACCAGTGTGTGTTTGCGCGGTATACCTGGGAGAGGAGGGGCGGCGCCGTGCTCTCAAAAGGGGGGTAAAGCGACGAGAGCGCCCCCTGCACACAGTCCTCCATTGCCTCTGAACCCTGAGAGACAGAGACGGTGAGAAAGGGGTTAATCCTTAACGGGGACACGGATTCATCTCTAATGTCTGCGTTGGTGTTTAACAGCCGGCTCGTCTCACATTCTGCTGACACACGTGCACGCATGCAAATATACGCACGCAGTCCACTTTCAACTTCCTGTTTTATGGTCTGGGGAGTGTCAAACATTTCCTCCGAGGGCCAGTGAATTCACGAGCCCCCGGGACAAAAGAGTGTGTGAACTCCCTAATAGGCACACATGAGTGCACAGCTGCATGCGCGTGCACGCCGTAACACTGGCCGAGCCCGGGAGGCGGAGGCCGACGGGCGCAGAGCTCGCAACCAGGGGTGTTTATTTTTCTACGCGGCCCGTTGGCATGGTAACCTCCAACTTTTTTCTCTCTCCTTTCACATTTCCCCCCTTGGACCTTCCATTTACTTCTCTCGGCTGCGTCCCCTTTGCTGATCCGCTCTCTCTTTCTCGGCCCCTTACTCGTTTGCTGACCTCCAATGTTTCACCCCCACCCGGCTCTCGGGATGTCATCTGACAACGATTACATCTGGATTCCTCGGCACATTGTGCTTAATAACTACAGAAACCGAGGGAGACAGACTGAGAACAATCGGTAAAAAAAAAAAAAATCTCGAGGAAGGGTATGGAAAAAGAAGTAAAAGCAAGCAAGAGCTGAGAGAGCCAGGAATGAATGAGCTGGAGGTAATGTGTGTGGGAAGGTTTACGATAGAAGGACAGGGTTCAACAGTATTAGGAAAGATTTATTTTGGGTTTGTTTCTGGGTACAGAAGACAGCTGGGGTTAGCCGCAGATGAGGACAGAACGAGCGTTACAAACAGGAAAGTATTTCGAACAAGCTCTGGCAAAACACACTGAACTAAGGTGAAGCAAAAGTCCAAATCTTTGGAATTGTTTTGCAACCAAAAATCTGTAACAGAATGAAAAATGGCTTCCACCATGAAAATCGAGGAGAAAAAACAATCCTAGTCTGCGATCTGTCCTGTTGAGGTCCACAGATCAAAGGCTGTTTCCTAGCTATGCTCACGGCTGTAAAGCAAATGGCATCAACAATTTGCTGACGCTGGGCTCGGATCAATTTTTCCAAACTAACAGAGGATTTTGACCAGAGCTATACTTGGAAACTTGGAAAGTAACAAACGACACAACTATAAAAATGTTGCCGAACAACGCAGCCTAGTTTTTCCAGAGGCTCAGAGCACTCAGAGGTTAGAATATTCCTTTGGCTTTCTGTGAAAAAAACACAAAAAACACAAAAAAACCAGTGGGCCTTTTTTTGGAAGGGTGTCTTCTATGATACGCACACACAAAATCCACAATTCAGTACAACAGATCTTCAAAATCTTTAAATTTATGTACATATACTTGCAGAGCATCGCTACATTAGTGTGTAATGGACAGAAAAGATTTCTAAAAATCCTATCGTAGTATCTTTGCATAATGCAGAAAGCCCATTTGCTCATAGGTAAATGGTCAATAACATTCTGACAGAGAACATATTGTAAACATTGCCGAGGCAGTAAAAGAAGTTTATACAGCCTTCTGGCTGACTGATGGAGCACATAGAGGGCAGTAAAAGCACAGCGGGGGGTTGAGGGGATTGCAAGGCGAGCCAGCAGGAACTTCCTCTTAGACTAAACCCTTTTTCAAGTATCCCCCAGGACTTCAACCAATTCAACACGCAGTTTGAATTGGTTGCAGTTATAAACATGACGGTGGTCCATCTCTGATGCATCTTCTTGGACACAACTGTTTATGGATGCTCTGGCTGAGTGCAAACGTCGAGAGGAATCGCCGTGTGTGCAAAGCAGCTGTCCTTTCAACTTGAGCTGTTGTGCGGTTTGACCCTCTTCTGGCTTCATGGAGCCCCCGAAGTTAAAAAATGTAGCTTTTACAACCTAACATGAAAACCACTGGACCTCCAGAGAGACAGTGCATGCAGCCATGTGAATAAGAACGGGTTCCAAGGTTATCCATGTGCGAATGTTTGAAAGAACGTCTTGGTAAATTGGTAAAACACAACCTATAACGAACAACAACAGACGGCAAGAAAAATAAGTGAGCTTCCCAGGTTCTGGCTAATGATACAGACACTGAGACCCACTTTGGAATCACCCTTCTAGGACGTGTCATCCTTGGTAGAGAGTCAGCCATCTTGAATGTTCACAACTCGTTGGGGTAGGTCTGATTTTAAAATAACAGCCAACGGACAGTTTGAAGTTGCTCTAGCGAGTGTTGCTTCCCCATGATAAACGCAGATGTCTTTCCTCGTTGACAAAGTGTCAACGCGCTGCCGGATTCTCTAAAACAGCAAACCCCCTCGAGTCGAAAAAGAGAGTGCGCGCTTTGTTTTTTCTCACCACCACGGCAGATTTGAAGAGGGGAACCTGCTGGCATTGTTCCGTCCATGTTGGAACTGGCAGAGTAGCTGCATTCAGCGCAGTTTCCTCTGTGACAGAGCAGCACAAGGCTGCAGCAATATTTAGTTTGGATGGGCCACGTGCAATTGTGTGCCGAGCACCTTTTTTTTTTCCCTTCAATGCGACGATTCTCCCCCCCCCCGTGCTCACAAGCCCGAGCGGGCAACTTTCAACAGGCTCCACCAGCAGTTCACTTACAAAGGATAGGAGTTCTGTCAGGAAGCCCGGGCATTCAGACGCACTGGAAATGACAGCTGACGGGGGGGAAGAAAAGAGGGGCGTCTCATATTTTACTTAATGAACCGTGAAGCCAGTGTGATGCATAAGTGGTGCTTATTTCTCCATTAAGACAATGTCTCCAGAAAGAATGATGCGTCTTGGTTAGAGTTTGCTCCAGTTTATCTTAATGTCAGCGGTTCTAACCTTTTCTGGCTTGAGCAGCTTTATCTGGGCACATAAAACAAAGCAGTACATACCTCTCAGAATAGATAGACTTCTGTGAAGCCTGTAGCCACCGTCTTGTGTCTACAGGTGGGATGGACAGTAGTTGCTCATCAGACACTCTTTAGCCTGTCAGGGTTTGCTGTATATGACACCAAGTTACCATATAGCTGTAATTAAAGGCAAGGTTTTTTAGAAAAGTGTCCCCTCAGTGACCTTTGTGTGAAGTCAGAATCACCAAAGCAGACCAAGTGAAACCTAAAAATGTCCCTTCCGACTCCCCTGACTCCCTTTTCGACCAAGGCTATAAAACACGAAGGCTTTTGTGTGATTGTGTCTGAAAACAAGCAGACAGCATTGATTGTTTCCGTCTGCTTCGGCTTCCAGCCCTTGAACATGCCTCTTTCTAGAGACAGCCCGGTGCACTTTGTGCATCCGTTTCGTGCGTTCACCTTCAGAGGGACTGACAAACAAGCCGGCTTACATGGAAACACGATTATCTCAGCATGCTTGGGCATGTCTAAACGGCCTTGACCTGAGAAAGTCACGAGCAAGCTTCTGTAGAGGATGACCAAAGCGACGCCGTGCCTTTGCTGTGCTGAACGCAGCTTCCTTTTCAAGTGGAACTGGAGGGATCGGTCCATAAAGACCTGCATGAAAAGGGCGATCTTTAACAGGGTCTCCCATCCATCCATTCATTCATTTTTGTAACCGCTTAATCCCTAATGGGGTCACGGGGGAACTGGAGCCTAACCCAGAGGCGGGATACACCCTGGAGGGTCCACCAGTCCATCGCATGGCCACACAGAGACACACAAGGACCAACAACCACACACGCTCACTCCTAAGGGCAATTTGGAATGTCCAATCAAGCTAACATGCAGGTTTTTGGACGGTGGGAGGAAGCCGGAGAACCCGGAGAGAACCCACACAGACACAGGGAGAACATGCAGACTCCACACAGAAAGGTCCTGGTTCCCCCGGGAACTCGAACCCAGAACCCTCTTGCTGTGAGGCCATGGTGCTAACCACCACACCACCGTGCCGCCCTAATAGGGTGTTGTGCCGTTTTTTTTTTTTGCTGTCACCTGCTCACCAGTCCAGTTTTCAACAAATGTCTTCCTGTTTTTCTTTCTTTTTTGGGGGGAATGATACAATTCCAACATTGGCATCAGCTCCAAGAACACACTCCACTATCGCAGGCTTTAAAGTGACATTGGAAAAGCTGGGCGCTGTGTTAGAGGCAAAGGTAGATCATCGGAGGGGTCACTGAACGGCGTCCAGAAAAGAGGCCTCCGAAACATGGGATGAAAACAAAGAGCGAGAAAGGAAAAAACAACCGTGGAGTGAGACATGGAGAAAACCAGACGGATTTCCACAGAAAGGGGGGAGCTCAGACAGAAAGAGGAAAAGAGAGAAGAAAGAGGAGGAGGAGGCTGACCAGCGGGAGAGATCGATGGGAAACAAGAGCAGCGGCAACCATGATGGAAACCAGATGTAGGCGAAGGCCACAGAAAGCAGGGGGAAAGCGCTGGAGCTGAGAGGAGCCTGCAGAATGTGGAACTGATAGAGGAGGACGTGATTAGTGGGGAAACAAGAGATTGTGACAGGGGAAGAGGGGAAAGAGGAGAAGTCAGAGGGAGAGACTTGAAAAGGAGGTGAAAAAAAAGCCAGAAGGGACAAAAGGGAAATGAAGATGAGGAGAAGAAAAGCAGAGAGGCTTGATGCAGATTTCCTCCTCCAAACTCAGCCTGTTATAAAATAACAGCACCTGGTTCTTCAGGCTGCCGCCGCCGGACAGATTCAAATCCAGCTTAGGCCTTTATGCCTTTATGTGTTCCCATTTGCACGGTTGCAAACGTGGGCAATAAGGAATAGCTCGGCGGTTTGTCACATGCTTTCAAGAGTTACAAATTTCAAAGCACATTCGCTTTAACGTGAAAAAAAACTGCTTCTCCCCCCTTTTTTTTTTATTGTGCACATGGTGAACCCTCACAAATCCCCCCAAACAGCGTGCGCGGTTCACTGAGCTAAGCAGGGGTCTGCTGAAAGTTCACTTTCTTAACTTTGAACCCAGCTGACCCTGGAGGGAGCAGCTAATCCCCACAGACCGCCGGCCGAAGGAAAACATGGACGCCGTCCGTCACCTTATTATCGGCCTCTATCGCAGCTGTTGGTGGAGACAGTACGGCCAGTTGATTTTTTAATAAAAAAGAAAACACAACCTCTGGCGCTCAGGAAAGCAACTCCATTTAAATGTGTGTAGTCCAGTTGCATAAAAAAGAATTATAATGAAAAAATATTGTTTTCTAATCCTCCAACTAATGTGTGGGGTCACCCTAACCCTAACCCTAGGCAGAAATTGGTAAATGGGTTCTCATGAAGTGTTGCTGAGGTTTAGATGATCCTTTGATATATAAAATATTCTCTTTTGACTAGAAATACAGCTTGAGTGTCTCTTAATTTTTGGAGTGAAACCAATATCTCTGAGGAAACTGCAACATCAGTCAAAGCCAGTTTCAACTTCATAAAGCTGGCTCTGACTGTTTGATTGCTTCATGATGAAGATCTCATCATACGTCCAGAGGGAACTCTCTCCTGGTTACACATTGTCATTATTTAGCAAGGACAATACTTACTGAGTCAGGGGTCAGTCACTTAGCACATATATTCATGTAAAATTCCATTGATCTAAATTTAAAAATATATATATTTTTCATCCCTGTATCAAAGATCCATGGCGTTTGTGTTTTGTTTTTTTTTTGAGCCAGGATTTTCAAAAGAGAGAAATGAGGGAAAAAAAGGGATTCTTCAGACGCCACTTTTGTGAAAGCAGGACTTTCAAAACCCTTAAGCCAGCTCCTGTGCCAATGCATTTGTGATATTTTCAGGTTCTGGCAGGACTTCTCATCCAGTGAGCGAGAAACACTCAGTCAGTGTTTGGTGAGGGTTTAAATGATGACGCTTTCCCAGCCTGAATTCCCCAAATTGAGAGGAATTAGTTTGCAAAAAGCCCCACCAGGCAGTTAAAGCCAAAAGCTACTTGTAGATTCATCCTAGATGTTTGTGTTCCCGCCTCATCTTTCAAGTGGCCGGAGGGGGTGACGGAAGTCGTCTAAATCTTTCGGGGATCTGCGGCGCGTAAGGCCGCCGTATGCGTCTGGTCCGTTCAGCCTCGGTGCCCAAAGCGCTGCTGACCGCTGGGGTAAACAGCGGCCATCCTGGGCAGGCCTGCGCCGTACGTGTCAGAGGCCCCCGGACAATCGCAGGAAACTCCATTAACGCAGCATTCCTGTGATTGACATCATGATTCAACTCCCGTCTGGTTCTTTGTCGCCACCACTTTGGGCAAAAGCTGTTTTTTTCGGCTAGACTCTTGACCCGATGCATCCCTTTTTATTTTCCCCAAAGGGAATGGAATTACCCTCTGCCACATATTCTTGGCAAAGCACTGCTGCCGCGTGCCTTCTGACACCTATGTGCACGCCCCCCCGGCGGGTCTGCGCACGGCCGCCCGTCTAATGAAGTCATCCTGCCTTATCAGAGTGTGAACGCAGGCAGTTAGAGGAGGAAAAGTCCTGTTTCTCTCTCTCTCTCTCTCTCTTTCTCTCCCTCCTTGTGACTTTGCTGTGACTCCCGGGTCTACATCTGTTTCTGTTTTCCACCTTAAACTTGCCCGACTGGGCACCGAGGGAGCCCAAACTGGGCTGCACATGTTCTTCCCTCTCCTAAAGCCCATGCCATCCCTTGTTCCCCCACTTCTTCTTTTTTTTCCCCCCCTTTTTTTTATTCCTATTCCCTGATCCAATGTGGAAAATGCAGCATCACCCAAACCGCCGCTGCAGCCCTTCCAAGTGCCCTAAAACTTTAAAAAAAGAAACCCTACCCTCCTCTTTTTTCTCCTGCAGCCCTCTCTTTTTTCTTTTCTTCTTCTCTTTCTCTCCCTGCCAAACCGCTCCACCCTGCCGGGCACACAGAAGCCGGATCGGGGATCTGGCTCCCTGGGCCGTCCTTCCGTCCTTCCCTAAAGTGAATTTTATGTTCACACGTACGTGCGTGCGCCCGCCACCTCTCAGCCTCCGAGAGCCGCCGATCGGACCATAAAGTGGGTGGGGATTGTCAGGAAAATCCCGAGAGATGCCACAGAGGGCTCTTTGGCTTCCCCGCGGCGGGCCAGCCGCAGAGATCTCCAGCGTCCACACGGCCGAAACACTGGGGTGATTTAGACACGGCTAGCTGAGCACTAATAGAAAGCCGCTCTGGGTGAGATATGAGGGACTGGAGCTCAAAAAACGAGTCCCCACGGGGTGTAAATGAATTCAGATCATAAAGAATATACTTTATGTTCGGTTTAGAAGCGAGCCTGGGAAACCTGCCTTTCCACAGGACTGCAGGTCAGATCAGAATACAAGAATCTATGTTTTTGTCCAAACAGACTGAAGAGAAAACAACACACAAACAGCAGTGTCACCCCCCCCCCCCCCACGCCCCCCTCCCCCTGTTTTTTTTTGTTTCCCCTTCAGCATTTTCCACACAAACAGGGCATGAAAACTGTTTTTACTTACCATGACTTCAGTCAGGAATTCCTACATAGTCCCGAGCTGCTTTCCTGACTCCGCTTCCTCTCCACATTCTCCGCACAAGTTTCTCTTCACGCTACTGAGCGACCTTCTTTACCCCCCTCATCTGGGTCTCGCTTTCCTCTACAAATCTTCTCCCTTTTTTTCAAGGACAGAAGTTTGCAGCCTGTTAAAAAGAAGAAATAGGAAAAAAAAAACAGAGATAAAAATAGTGTTCCTCTTCTCCTCCACGGTTTCTGCTGTATTTCCCAGCCTGGGAATGTCCAGGCTGCTTTTTTCTTTTTTTTCCCTTTTCTTCCCCTCCTCTCTCTCTCTCTCTCTCTCTCTCTCTCTCTCGACAGTCCCACACACTCCCACCTCTCCCCCCCTCCTCCTCACCTAACAGAAGCGCTACAGTCCCTCTCTGCTCTCAAACTTTCCATTTTTTTTCCTTCCCTGGATTCACTTAAATGAATAGACAATGAAAAGTGTTACCCCACCCAGTCTGCAGCTCCAGAGGAGCCTCCAAAGTTTGACTGTGGGACTGGGATTGTGTAGCCACACATTATTGAGACATACTCTCAGAAGAAGGCGATTAAGCCTATCTGTATTTAGCTTAATCTTACATATATGTATATATATAAAAGGAGCATGGCAGTTGAATGTAGCTACAAATAGACCTTTTCTGCCCACTTTCCATCATGGCCTTTGGAAAGCACTGAGCAGTTTTTAAAGTAAGTTTGCTCTAAAAGAAGGCCGATTGACATGGCTACCACACCCGGATTAACAGACATCTCGATGGGTCACCCTCAAATCATATATTTCAAATATATATTTCCAGGTGGACTCTTTACGGGGCCCGATAAGTCCTGGAGCGCCCACGGCTTCACGCCCAGAGAGCGTAGAAGGCCTTTTCCCCCACTGAGTTCAACCAGGAAATGTGTTCAAGATGCCTCTGTTTCTGTGTCCGAATCGTAATGAAGCCACAACTGACGAGTCGTCAGGTGGCAAACGTTTTGTCCAAAATGCTTGGACGTAACGTCCCATCAACAGAGTTAGAGACCCATGAAAGGTAAAGTTTGTCAGCCCCAACAATGGATGTTTTGTTTTTTGTTTTTTTTACCAAAGACCTTGGTAGATGTTCGTTTTTTTTTAGCCTGGCGATAAACATTTCTGGGTGGAAGCCCTGGTTAGGTGAGCAAATGTGCAAAGAGGGCTAGAAAACGTTGAGCGACGCGAGGCTGAAAGTAGCAAATCTCTGGAATCCTGTTCACGTCCTGGCGCCAGCAGAGAGGTGTGGAACACACACCCGTGTCCTCTGCACTCGTGTGTTTCTTTGTGTTTTGTTTTATTCTTTGCGTCTCTGAGGCGTTTTGCATAAGACCGGCTGGTTTCTGCTGCCTTTGTTTGAACTGCTACTTTTAGTCACATCACGGGTCTCTTTTGTGGATGTTTTCACTCTTCTTTCTTTTTGATTATTTTTTTTTTTAATACTTTATTGGTCTATAATTATTAATCACTTTCATGCAAAGGTCACTTTCCGCCCTTCGGGAGGGGTTTTGTGTGTCCATGCAGTAGTTTTATCTGCAATCGTGTTTGTTTTTTTGTTTGTTTCCTCCAAATTTTAGAGCACTTTGTAACAATCTAGTGTCCCAACAGTCCGTCTGTGACTTTCTTTGTCAACCCTTTTTAATTTTTTCCCATTTTGTTTCCCATTTTGTGTTAATTTAGCTGTATTACTTTGTACATTTAATCATTTTTTTATGAATCTATAGCCAGTATTGTTGTTCACTTTTTATTCGCTCTCTGAGGAATTCTCTGTGGTTGTTTGTGCCCTTATTATTTGCTATTATGCAAGACAACGCAGATTGCCAGTGAGTCTTTTTCCTTCTTTTTTTCTGAGTTTCGCCGAAATCTAAACTGTTCAATTTCAGCAAATTGCCTCAAAGTAAAAGGTAAACGACATTTTAAGAGCCCTTATGCAAAAAAACCCAACTTCTTGATTATATAGAAAGACAGAATTACCTGTGATATAACACCCTTTTTCTGCAAGAAGAAGCTGTCTGCATGCCAGCAGAGTGGTGGGAAAAAGACGAGTATCAGTATCAGACAGTCAGAGGTCAGGGAAAGAGAGCGTGCAGGCAGACAGGAGGAAAAGACCTGGATACAGCCGAGTGTGTCTCTTACAAAAGCTCTGCAGCGCCTCCCTGTGTTCCATGTGAGGTGTTTCAGCACTTAGACACCCGGAGGAGGGAGCCGGGCATAATGAGCCGTTCCAACTGGGGGCCAATAGGTTATGCTTTTAATTGAAGGAATAAATACATTAAACGGGGGACCACCGACTGTCTCGGAAATGGAATCACACTCATGTAATTTGTGGAAGAAATGGCCTAATATGAAAAAGGCCCGCGTTACATGGGTTACACAAATATAAGAAATATGTTTAAAAAAACAGCTCCTTTTACTTTTTATCACATGATTTGACACTGTAAATGTTCCCATGTATTACTATGCATATTAGGAACATATTTCACAGTTATTATTATTCAAATGTAACAATCTATTTCTCCTTGGCTTTTACACTTTGGATTCCTTTGCTTTTCTGCTTGCTATTATTACTAAAGACACACTTCCATGCCACGTCTTTTGTTTAAAGGGCAAACAAAGGGGGTGAACATGAAAAAGAAATAGTCCGGCTAGAAAGCAAGTACCTTTCTTCCAAGTTACTGACACATCCTATGACAATCATTTAGTCCTCATCAGGTCTTTACCTGAGTTGATAAAGCATCAGATGAGCATTATTCATCATTATCGGTTTTACAAGAATTTGGCCAAAACCTTTCCACCCCAAGCGAAAGTCGTGACTCAACTGCTGTAGCAGATACTCCAGATAAGAAGGACTAGTAAAACCAGGTAAGCCATTACTTAGCCCCTCCCTAACTCTCTGGGTGTGGTTGTACTGTTCATTTGAAAATACTCTTGTTAACCCTGCTAAGGTTACATTTATTTCTCACTCTGCAACTTCCTTATACTCACAGGGTTGTGCTGCACCTCGACGCAAGGAAGGAACCATTTCACACACAAATCCCCCTGGTCTGGTCATGATGCTCAGGGAGCCTCTCCTGTCCTGTTACATCGTACCCCTGCAACCATTCCTATGGGAATGGTCTAAGAGGTCAACAGAAATTGGAAAAAATGTGAGCGCTTTATCTGATAAAGTGACACTATTCTTCCAGTTTACTGTCTGTCATTTACTCAGCTCGGTTAATTATTTATGATTAATTCTGTTCTGCAGTTTTCATTCTTAATAAAAAAGACACTTTTTGCACGTCTTAGCATCTAAACTTGTGCAATGCAAAAATGAAAAGATTACTTACGTCACTGTTAAAACAGGCACACTATTAAACCACTCTGTCTTGTAACCTCAACATGTTCATATGAGGATTTGTGTACCAACATACCCGAGGCAGATTCAAAGTACAAAGGACATTACCAAAGAATGAAGGCTGAATGCCTTTCCTTTTAAGAATGATAATTGTGTAATGAAATATTTACTGTCTCATTGTCTAACTCTCATAACTTCAATGCCTCTTAACAGTCATCAAGAAAGCTGAAAGACATGTCTTCCATTTGTACACGGAAACAAAGACGTTACACTGCAAAGAGAGGATAAAAAAATCTCAGTGGATGCCACTTATTACTGACCTAAATTGTTTTCCTTGGTAAGGATTTACGTTGCCGAATGGAAAGACTGAATTCTTTGCCAACAATACACTTAAAGTAAGGCGTTGCTGCTTTTCAAGATGCATAACCTCAGTGTAACCCAAGAGACAAATGGAATTCTTCCTTATGACGGCACTGTCAGATGGTTATTAATGAAAAATATACGTTTAATAGAATGTATTGATATCCAGGGCCACCATTCACCCAGTCTTAATCTGTCAAACACTTTTAAACAGGCTAGCTTAGATGATGATAAGTGACCATGATGGAAAAAAGGATGAGTTTAATGTGCAACAGGCCAATTGCTAGTAAAGATCTAAAGTTAGTATTAATAAAGCACCAAATGTAGAACATTTTAGGAGAAAAACACACTTATAAAATCACTTACCACATTCAAAACAGTGTCTTCCTATTGCATTTTCATTTCGTGTTTAAGTCTCAAACAAAACCTTGCTGACACAAAAAACTAAACAAATTGAAGCAAAACCAACATTTGTTGGTCCTGTTAGCTTAGCCAACTAGCTTACGTGTGTGACTTCAAATTCTAAGCCTGTTTTCAAGAAAGAAAACGACATAGTGTAGTCAACCAGCTACTTACTCATTTAGGAAGTATTAGTAGAATTAACTTATCAGTCTTGTTTAGCTTGTATCAAAACGGCTGTAACATAGCTAGCTTTAGCAGTTAGCTTCACTTCAGACGTTAACTCGCCTTTGAAACTAATAACATTTAGCTCTCTGTTGGTAAATATGAAAAAATGTAAACAATGAGTAATCTAATTTGTACATTTTATTTTGTAGCCTAACTGCCACATGTTATGAAAAGCTATTCTCTATGGAGCTTCAAACTGCAAAGAGTTCCAAACAATATAAAAAAAATATGTAAAATAATAAGGAATGCACTCAACATCAAGGTAATATATAAATGCATTTATTTGAAAAATACAGTACACTTAGGGCTCCTACAATCTGCAAATATACAAAAGCATGTTTGCCTTCGTTTGCGATCATCAAGATTTTTATGAACGCGCAGAAAAATATCAGCCAGTGTTGGCTTCATATCGGGAGCATTGCTGAAAAATCACCAATGCCATTACAAAGAAAAAAAAAGAAAAGACAAGCATTACATGAAAATCACAATAGCATAAATAAAAGGGACAAATACATGTTGTGGCCTTTACATAAATATAAATGACTTGTAAAACAAACAATTCTCCTCCTCTTGACTGAGCCATGGTATTCCCATTAAGTCTTTACATTGTTTTATCCTAGAAAAGCAATAAAGGCTTTAAGGTAACCAGACCCCAAAACCCCAATTTTCTAGAAACTGTTACATGATCTTTGTTTCTGTTAAGTGAGATTAACAGCAAACATTCTTATCCATATTGCCTTTTTAGTCCTGTGGTAAACTGATTGTAAAGGTCTTACATTTTAGCTCCTATTGACATAAATATTCTTTTAATTATTCCTTTTCAACGCTTATTAAGGGAACCAGAAAGCTGTTGAACAGCGAACCCCTCTCCTTTTTGATCTACGAACAAATCCTATCCCCTTGAGATGCATCTTGTTTGAGCAAAAATGTTCGTGGATCGAAAACGCTGGAAGTTTTTTTTTATCTGATGGCGCCTCATATCAGTTTCCTTGTAGCATGGAGAAAACCAGGACGCCGACGGTGACCAGCAGCGCTACACGGGGAAAGAGAAACCAGAAAAACAGGTATGTTAGGCCATTTTGCTACGTGATTCTGTTCGTTATTTTTTTAAGATAATGCTCAAGTCTTCAAAAAACAACAACCAAAAGCAACTTTAAAACAACAGAGTATCCCTGGCTTACCTTGAATTAGTGGCTGCTGGAGCGTGACTCCGTGAGCTGTAGTCATGGGTGCCGATGTGGTGCTGGTGGTCAGCTGATTGATGGCCGTGGCGTTAGGGTTTGCCAGGTCAACAACGTTGGTTTCTATTTTTGGATTAGGAGCTCCAAACTGTTGACTAGCTAAAAAAAACATGAAATAGGCACAGAAAATCAAAAATCAGCAATTTGATTTAAGACATGGAATTTAAGTTTATGTGTCCGTGATTTTTCAATCTCACTGTCAGGTTATTGCTCAAAATGCGAGGAGGCACTTACTGGCATTGAAGTCTCCAGTGAGGACTGAGACTGAGAAGTTTGTGTTCACAGTAGCTCTGGTTGTGGGGGTTGGCACCGGAGCCTCAAAGATACACTGGATTCTACCCCCCCTGGCGTTGCCGTTAACGGAAATTGAACTCTCCTATGTGGTTAAAAAGGTGAGTATTACGATTAGTGGGGTGTTAAAAACATTACATGTGCAAACAGCATTGGATATCTGCTGGTATTCAGTAACTGTATTTGACTTGATGAAGAAACATTTTCGGACAAAAAAAGAGAAAAAAATTGTTTTTACCATAAGGTTAAATGTGTGTATTAGACATACAGTGAACAAATGCATGGTCCTACGTGAACAAATCCATCACCACCACTGCGTATCTGAGTAAAATGGAACTCACGTTGACGGAATTCAGCTGGTTGTTGTCGAAGAGGGCCTCGAAAAGTTTGACTTTTCCATTGCTGTTCGCGCACATGTAGGTTTTATCGTTGCCCCCCTGTTTTGCAAAAAGAAAACAAGCAAGGGAGATGGAGTGTGTTAACACAGATGTTGTGAACGCTGGGAACCGAGACTGTGCTGCTCAGTTACGGTTCGCGCCTCCTTAAACCTGGATGGCGGAGCTCTACCTACCCGAGTGGCGTCGGTCGACAGGGCGGACGCGATGTAGCCGTTCGTCTCTCCTGACAGTTCGATTTCAAAGCTGTCATTGCCCTTCAGGACGGCGGCGAAAAAGAAACACTGTGTTCCATCTGAGGGGTTGCAGTCTGAGGGCTCCTCTGCACACAGCTTGCGAGAACCGCAATCTGCCCGAGAAATCAGCGACTGCGAAGTAGATGGGAGCCATTTTAATGGAAGCGATGTATACTCTTTTTTTTCCTTTTTTGAAAACAACTTATCTTATGTAAAATGTTACAATCAGTTATCTTTGTTGTAGTGTTGCACATAACAGGAGGCAAAAACTACCCGGGGATGTGTAGTTTCTTACCGGTGCAGCCGTGGTTGCGTTGGTCATTCCCATTCCAGCCGTGGTTGCGTTG
>CAJRST010014446.1:7775870-7811808 GCA_907169785.1 Menidia menidia | reverse complement strand
CCATTGGAGCCGTGGTTGGGTTGGTCATTCCCATTGGAGCCGTGGTTACCGGTGCTGCGGTGGGAATCACTGGACTGGTCGTGTTTCCTGCTGTAGTCGTTGCGTTCGCTGCGTAGGTGCCCATAAGTACCCAGGACAGGGTCACCATGAGAACCCAGAGAACCAGTCTGCCGTCCATAGCTGGAGAACGGATAAAGTAAACTAATTGAAAACAGTCGATGCGGAATGCAGTCAAAAACCAAGACACAGTCAGCTGTAAGACCCCATGGAGATTAATTTTTACTCGCAATGATGAATCAGCAATGTAGAAATACGTGATGTTACACATGGGCTGGAATTTACTTCCTTAAACTCCATGGAGGGGCAGCGGCATTAGTCTTTGTTTGAAACTCCCTTTACTGAAAGTTAAAGTGTATTGCTCAATTCACTTACAATAGCCTCTGTTTGGATAGAATTCCAATCAAAATCTAATTAAAATAATTAAAAAGAAGCTAAACGTTATATATATATTTTTTTTTCTTTTTTTTCTTCTTTTAATTAGTTATAAATGATTAAGTATTAATTACTAGACAGTATCCAATATAAACAGTAAAGCTAAAGGAAAACGGTTGTCTTCTCCTACCTGTTGAGTTTCTTGTCTTCGGTGATTTCAAGAACAAAGCGAAGTGTAGTTCCTTGGAGCGTCGGTCTTGTGTGGCTTTAGTCTGGCTGGCTGAAGGACTTTCTCCCAGGTGAAGTTGTGACACCTGTTGCTCCTGCGTCCCTATTTATCAAGAAGTGGGAGGAGAAACCGGCCCGAGCATCACTCATTTTTCCACAGGGTGAGGTGGGGCTCATGGAGAAGGGCGTGATGTGATGGAAAACACGTATGAGCTCCAGCACGTCACGTCTTTCTCTCTCCGTCTTTGGAGTTTTTTTGTTGCACATTCTTTTCACCGGGACCAATTGCGTAGCTTACTTAAGATGGCGATAGCATCTCGGCCTTTGAGTGGATGCTGCTCTTGTCTGAATCGGCTGCTGAGGAGTCCACACATTTCTAAGCTGTTACACACACGAGGTGTGACCTGCTGTTGAGGTCAACCAGTAAAACCCCTCTTTGTTTCTGTGACGTCTAACTATTTACATTATGCCTAAAAGAAAATTCATCTCAACCCCATTCTTCCCCACTGAGACCTCAGAGGTTTCAAAAGGAGGCTCGTACGCAGGCTCATTCAGAGGTGAATTGTCTCCTGGTGCCTTTTCGCCCCCGAGATGTAACAACAGCCCACAGCCGTGTCAGAGATCTACAGGCGGGTAAACGAAACCAGTAACAACAGCGCAGAGAACTGGTTTGTCAGTGGAGCTTTAAGCTCCTTTTACGTGTCTTTAAAATCACCATTGTGCTCCGAGGTTTTCTCATTAACACAACACAGGAAGGCAAGTCCAGGCAGCTCTGTGGCTTCATCAAGACGAGCAGCAGCGATTCTTCACCCTAATCTGCACATTTTGAATTGGTGTAATTGCCAAAGAGAACGTAGACACGTGAGATCATATACACTTCACTGCTCCAAACCTAAATGACCAGGCAGAAATCTAAACCGCATGAGAGAGAAAGACTTGCAGTGATCATTTTTGGAAAAGAACATGACACTTTTAAACTCTCTTTTAACAGTGGTTCTTTATGTTGAAAGCCATCTGAAAGAGTTGTGATTGGTGTAATAAGTGCTGTGAGACTTTAAATCAAATGTTTTACATTCTCTACATTAAAAAAATCCAATTGAAACAGTTTAATTATTTCCCAGATCTTTATTCCTATATAAATTAAAGGTGTCTGTGGATTATGATGGATTACATGTAGATGGATGACCTAATATGGTGTGTCCAAGGCAACCGAGCAAAACACCACTACATAAGTATCCACTAAACCCAGATTCCGATTCATTTACAACACATTTACAAAAGGCTGCAGATTGTACTTTATCAAAGTCTGTTCCGGGAGCGCCATGTAAACACAAGGGCAGGCACACAGATAGAATCGGGAACAAAACAGCTCCGGTCACCTGGTGTGCAGTTGTGCTGGTTGCTTTTGGTTTCCATTTTTAAAAAGTCACCATTTGAGATGGATGTCTGACCTTGTCTTGATCTCATGAACCCCCTGGCTGACTCTTTTTTTGAGTCACTGTGAGGCACCGTCCCCCTTTTTGGCTACAGAATGGACCTTAGCCACAAAATTAGAAACCTGAGGCCAGTATAGAGTGGCTTGAGAATTGAAGTACAATTAAAAATAATTTTAAATGAACTCTAGCTCTTGCACGATGACAATTTTTGTATTGCAATCTTACATCAGATAATGAAAGACAGATAAAAAAGTGTATGTAGTGATGATTAAATGTTGGGCTTTGGATCTAATTATTAGTTGATTATGGAACGGTGACTATTTTGAACAGTCTGTAATGTGACTTCTACCGGCACTGGAATGACTTACTACTTGCCAATTGTTTGGTTATCATAGTTGAGTCACTTGATGACGATTAAGTCATAGATAGAACATGCTTGGCGAAGTAACAGTCTTTTGTAGTTGGGATCGGAAGCAATTGGTTGGCAGACTTGCGTCAAAATACCTTCTTAATCTGATTTAGCGTACAAGCTTTTTTCCACGTCCAGCTAACCGGAAACTTTCCTTTTGTGTGAATTGTTTTAAGATGGGTAGAAGTTTACATCGTGTTTAAAAGCATGTATTAATTCATTTTCAAGACTCTCTGTGGTCACAGTAGCCATGGTCTTTGACCACAGTAAAAATAAGGATATTCTTAAAATATGATATTCCATTATCAAGCCACTGGCTGGTGTTGTTGAGCAGGATGTGTCTTCTGAACTAGTCCTGTGATCAACTTGGCCAACATCCAAATTTCAGGTGATTATGTTTGGTAAGGCGCGTTGGAAACTTCTATACCCGACAATAGAGGAGTAACAAAGAAGGCGACGCTCAGTTTATTAAATCGGCAGCACAATTAAACAATAATAAGGTTATGATTAGATGGTGGATAGCTTCTGCCGGTCTGTCCTAAAGTAAACTCTCCTCTGTTGAGATGAGTCGTCCCATTCTTTAAGTGTTAGCTATTGGGATTTAAAATAACCAGTTCTATTATTAACCGCCTGCTTCTCAGAAGGAAGTTGGTTTCTGATTTTGCCTTTACTTCTCGCAAGGTGATATTTGTGTTTCTTTTCCTTTTTTCTCTCAGTCATTTTCTTTCATTTGTTTGCATACAGTTTTCAAAACTGGGGCACACACAAACACAGCGCTCGGGTCCTTCTCCGTGCAACAGTGTCCTGACGGAACAGGTTATGATGCAGAAAAACCTGATGTGCACTTCTCTAAACACCTGTGCTTTACATGGAAAGATGCAGTTTTTTTCCCTTCCCGATCAATATCTTTCTTTTTTTTTATCTCTTTATCAAATGACTCAGCTTTTTATAGCAGGGTTATAAACGGTGAGGACGACATTGCCCAAAAAACTCCCTCGTCGGTTACTTCAACCCCTCACAAGCCCAACCT
The DNA here is from genome assembly GCA_907169785.1 of Menidia menidia. NCBI lineage: Eukaryota > Metazoa > Chordata > Actinopteri > Atheriniformes > Atherinopsidae > Menidia > Menidia menidia. Next base: position 7,808,273 of record CAJRST010014446.1, on the reverse strand, counting down.
TAGAGTGACAGACGGTGACGCATTATAGGAGATTATGTGCCAAGTTTAAATAACAGCACTGTGCTGCTGGGCTCTCATGGAGAATGCCACAGTTTGATAAGCACTCTTGTTGCCTCCTTGGAGTTTCAAAAATGAACTCAACAAACCAGGAAATCTGAGCTGCCAGGAATCGGAGCCTGCATTTAAACATTAGCCTGCTTCATTCCAGGCTCAGACAATGATTCAACCCTGTTAAATTCACTTAAATATCCACAAATCCATCCATCCATTTTTCTAACCGCTTATTCCCTAATGGGGTCGCAGGGGGGACTGGAGCCTATCCCAGTGGTCAATGGGCGAAAGGCAGAGTACACCCTGGACAGTCCGCAAGTCCATCACAGGGCCACACAGAGACACGCAAGGAACAACAACCATGCACACACACTTCTAAGGGCAATTTGGAATGTCCAATCAACCTAACATGCAGGTTTTTGGATGGTGGGAGGAAGCCGGAGAACCCACACAGACACAGGGAGAACATGCAAATTCCACACAGAAAGGCCCTGGTTCCCCCGGGGACTCAAACCCAGAACCCTCTTGTTGTGAGTCCATGGTGCTAACCACCACACCACCTCCTCAAAGACAGTCAAATTCATGTTGATATATTAGTCACTCTTCTGTCGGTCATCCTCCTGACTTTATTTGTCCCATCACCCTCTAGACGACAAAGTGTCAAACAGAACATCACAGCCAGGAACTGTTGGTTTTCATTAAGGTTTAATGATCTATCCACATTATTTTTTCTGACAAGAGGTTCTGGGAAGCAGACTTTTCTTCACCTTTTCTTTTATCCATTGACTTCGCCCTTATCACTCCACAAACAACCGATCTGGGTTGTGCTGTTTGCTCTAGGCTGGTCTGCTTGTTTTTCTGCTTTAATACCGTGTGTGCGCGATAAGACTTTTTTTTTTTAACCCTCCATACTAAATACAGCAGACAGAAAAACGACACGGGCTCTCAGCTCTTTATTTTGCTTGTTTGTTTAATTCCCATTTCTCCTCGGCCGTCTCTTCCTATCGTCTATTATTTGACTTTTTTCTCTCACACACCCTCCTGATATTCAGCATTTTGATCAGGAACTCTGTGAATTTCTGTTTGGATTAGCACGGAGCGTGCAGCTGTGCGCCGGATGCCAAAAACACAGGCGTGCGTGTTGTCCTGTCTCACACTGTGCGTCTCTCTTTTGCTAACAATTGTGCATCTGAGCAGCCGCACACACCCAGTTCCCAACCAAAAGAATCCGACAGCCGTTAATGAAACCGGGCGTACCTGTTGAGTGCAACTCACCAAGTGATGCTCACTCACACAGTGCTTGAAAATTAGTTCATAAGAATAGGACGGGAAAGCGTGCTTTCTAAACCCCGAGGTCACAGAGCATTTATAGACTGATTATGACAGATTAGGGAATTCAGTTCAGTCTGTAGGTGGCTACTTTAAAACCTGACCGGCGTCTTGCTGGTCACACTGCACACATTTCTGTGCTCCCACACCTTTCAGGGTGGTTTGGGATGTTAAAGAAGGCCTCTGAGTGCAAAGGACGTTCAAAGTTGAGCTTTTTTCTTCTTACCTGCAGCAGAAAGCTGCAGCTCAAAGCTCCTTCTCTGTTTGGAAGTGTTTCAGAACAGAATAGGATGTGCAAAAAAACCTTTACATAAAAAATAGACATATTTAAGGGAGAAAAAAGTTACCTTATGGATAGCTTTGACAAATCAGCTACATAAAAAAAAGAAAAAAAAAAGAATTTGAGGTCTTTTAATCAAAGGGATCTCAAAGTCTGGTCCAGGAGGGCCAAAATCCTGCAGGTTTTCCAACCATTGCACCATTGGGACACTTCTGAGCAAATCTTTTGAATAGATGTATTCCATCAGGTGTTAAAGCGAGGAAACGTCTAAAGCCTGTAAGACAGCGGCCCTCAGACAAATAGTTAGAGATCCCAGATTTACTATAAAATGTTATTAAAATCCACATCTGCAGTCCCCTAAAATTAAACGGCTGTTTTCTTAAATAGATGTATGAAACAGTTCGTTGTTATAAGCAAAAAAACTAATGTCTAAGCATAACCCCGCACAGGAGAGCTGAAAAGAATTACACAGTGTTGTGTTTTACCAATACCAAAATGGCCAACAGGTAAACAAACTGATGTAATTCATAACATCATATGATCCTTACATCTGCCCATGTGATCCAGGAAAGAAAAAGTTTTTCAAAGAGGAAGTGGTTCGTGGCGGTTTCCCAGTAAATCATCAGTGACTGGAGGAAGAAGCTGTTTTGGATTCTTCGTAAATGTCACAAGTCAAAGAAATGTTCTAAGGTATTATGGGGCAGACACACATAGGCATCTTTTTTTTTTTACATAAAAGTACAGAGAAACAGAGAAAGTAGACACAGAAATGACAACAATATTTTGAACAAATATATATTGTATTGTACAAAATGTTATTTCATTTAATCATATTTGGAAAAGAAATTAGAAATCTCAATGGATATAACCTTATACCGATAATCTCATGTTTTAAATTCACTGGTGCAATTAAAGTGTTTTGTAGCACCATTCGGTGCTAAAAAATAAAGGGAAGTTCTTGCTCGACCTGAGATGCCTGTCCCATCCTCAAGGAAGAGCTTCAAGAATGTGTGATGTTTCGTGTGAGTTTACACAATGGAAGATGTGAACGCTGAGAAGTTGACATGCGTCAAATAATTTACGAGAAGAGGCTCAGAGATAAGCACGGTTGCTTGTCAACATTTTTGTGGCCTTCAATCATGTTTCACTATGACCTCATCATTCCTTGCGTTCTTCTCCCCTCTGTGTTCCGTATCAGGTTCCATCTTTGTACCTCAGTGTGCCGCTTTGACAAAATAAGATTAAAAAAATAATAAAATACGTGTATATAGGAAACTACTTTTTATTTCAGAGAAATACAGAAACTTTATAACAAAGCTTTTGGTTCAGCATATTTAATTAAAATGACTTAAATAGTTCTTCATAAAATCCCTTCTTGGTAAAATATTTATTACTGTGCAGTATCAATAGAACTGCCACTAACGTTTTGGCAGGTAATGACACAGACTTCAGTTCAGCTTCACAGAAACCATTCCTCACTCTTCGAGTTCAGTAAGCTTTTTCAAATCGGACTTTAAAAGCTCCTCGTCCTCCTCCTCCTCCTCCACCTTCACCTCTATGCCGTCCATAGTTTTCTGCAGCTGCTCCTTGATCCGGTTCAGCTCCAGCAGGCCGTCCTGCAGGTCCTTGCAGACCTCTCTGATCTTAGCGGCAAAGTCCGTCTTGGCCCCCTTTTTCAGCTCCATGGAGTCCTTGGCCAGGAAGAAGACGTCCAGAGCCAGGAAGAGACCCGACATGACTCCCGTGGTGACGCTCATCACCTGCGCCGCCTTGGCCGCCCCGCCGGCCACGCCCAGGACCTGGACCGTGCTGATCAGACTCTCGGTGTTGACCAATAGGGCCTTTCCCGCCCGGCCGCCCTCCTTCATGACGTGCTTGACGTTCTGATTGAGGTGCTTATTCGCGATGCTCTCCGCATACTTCTCAAAGTCCCACTCCTCCAGCGTCTCCATCCCTTCCTGTCACAGACATGAGTCAGAGGGATGAAAAGTGTCCTTTGGATCCAAACACTGCTCTAGCGTTTTAGAATTCAAACCGAGAAACAGACATGGACATATTGGAGCGAGGCTGAAAGGCCCCTCGTGGTCTCACCTGTAAAAAGTCCAGGCACTCTTTGATGTCTTGAATCTCGCCCTGGTAATCTTGGATCATCTTCTCCACCTTCTTGCGGTCGGTCTTCGAGTGGACCGTGTCGGTGATGTTGGCGGAGGCCGAGGTCACGCCGCTGGCCGTGGCGATGCCGATGCCCACCGCCGTGACGATGAGCGAGGTCCCCGCCGTGAAGGGCGCCAGGATGAGGCCCGTGATGGTGGTGACCGAGCCCGCCACGCTGGCCACGCCGCCGCCCACGCTGGCCGTCACCGTCTTCTTGTGGAAGTTGTCGGCGGCGTCGGCCATGGCGAGCAGCTCCAGGATGCGCTGCTGCAGCGAGGCGCCGCGCTGGTTGAAGAAGCGCACAAAGAGGCGAGCCGCCATGAAGACGCGATCGGCCGCTTCCTCCACCACTCTGACGCCGGGACAGGGGACAGAAAAGTTAACCAGACGCCTCGGCCAGCAAGTTTACAAGTTCATAGAAAAATGTGCTGGTGGAAGAGGAAAAAGTTTTTTACTCTTCAGCTTCTTCATCCTGGTTTGCCTCATTCCATTCATCCCATCCTGAAAAAACACACACAAAACAATTAAAATAAAAACATTTAAAGAAGGTTTCAGCTCACAAACTCCACCAAAGGCCTCACAAACCCTCAACAGTTTTCCACCACGCCAAAAGGCCTTCTTCATCCTGTGGAAGGACAATTTCAAACTCAGTGGTGTTTTCACGGCATTCAAAGACTTAAGAAAAAAAAAGTGAGTAACATTGAGTCCTTAATGATGAGCACTGACCTCCAAAGGGTCTAGTTCTGTTCCTTCTCCAGGAACCGGGACCTCAGCAAGTTGCAGCGTCTCCACTTCTCCTTCCTTCTTTGTTTTTCAAGAAATAAAGAATAACAAAGAAAGAAAAAATGTATAGCAGCCAATCAGAGAAGCAATATTTTCCTACAAAGCCACAGACGGCTGCTTCTGCTGCTCTGTTTTAACATCAACATGCACCACAGCTTCATTCTGAAGCTGAAAAATGGCTCAACGTACAAACTTTGGGTTCTGGCTTGAGTTTCAAAATCGTACAGTGAATGAAAAAAAAAAAAAAAAATGTGTAATCAGAAATGTGTAAATAGGATTTAAACAAAACACGAATTCCCCAGCTGCTGCCCTGGTGCTCCCAACTTGATTAATTAATTAAATGTATTGAAAATGCATATGAACAGACATAAGACTGACTAATGACTTTAAGATTGAATAAAACATGTTCAGCTGTCAGCCACACACACACACACACACACACACAGACCTTGCGTCTCCAGTCACATACTTAAATGGTTACACCATGGCTGACTGGGTCGACCTGTCACTTTAGCTTCTTCCTGATGCAGATTAGTTGTTTCTGCTTTTCTTGCTTTGCGAGTTTTTTTACTTTTGGGGTTTTTGGTTGAGTCAACAAACTTGTTGAGCAACAAGTGTAATAGTACATAAGACGCAGAGTTCCTCTCTTTGCAGTCGGTGTCTTTTTTTCCTTTAAAACTATGTGGCCTTTGGGATGGGTAAATCTGCCTGCTGATGCGACGGCTCAGAATGAAACTCAACAGCGCTTTGTGACAAATGAAGTCCTCTGTACGGAGCTCTGACGGAAACACAACCTCAGGCCACCACAGACGCTGACTTTTGGACACTACCGGTTAGAATCTGGACGGCCCTTTTGCTCTCGAGTCCACCCATTGCTAAACCAATCAGAAAGGTGCACAGATCTCATCAGATCGCAGAGCACTTTTACACTTTGTGTCGACCCGTCTTGGGCCGAGAGTGAGTTTTCCATGCTTGTTTTTTGCTTTGCATGGAAGAGTTCTGAAGCGGTCCTGAGCCCATGTAGTAATATCCTCTACAGAACGACGCTGGTTTCATGCAGTGGCACCAGAGGGATTGAAGGGCCCTGCTATTAAGCGTTATTGTCTCTGAATTCTGAAATCCCTACCGGCCTGCGCTGAGCAGATACCAGTACCATTTTCTACTCTGACATCATCGAGTTAGAACCTTCAGAGGAGGCTGAATATTTGTGTATAAAAATCTCTATTTGGATAATATTCTATTTTCAACATCCTTCACATGACAATGAATCATACACTATCAGCTGATGGCACATTTTCTTAGTCAGATATTTCCCATCAAGATACACAGAAGATACAAGATACACAGAGTTCAATATATTTGTATCAACCACTTGCAGACCATGGCCTGGAGATAGTTTTATTTTCATTATTTATAATGAGGAAATAATTCTCTAAGAGTAGAAATGCACCTATGCCATCATGCTGGTGTTATGCTGACCTGTCCGGTTCCTCTGTACAAAGGCTTTTTTTAAATGCCCTGGGAATGTGATGGGGAGATATAATTGCCAACAGGAAACTAAGATGCACGATGGGAAAATGAGTACAAGAAGGCAGAGTGGCCTCAGGGAGAAAGATGCTGGAATTCTGGTTTCAAACCTGTTAAAGATGCAAAAGTGGGACTTACCCCTTTTCAATCACAAGTACCTTTCGAAGAACATTGCAATTTGACTTTAATTTATTTAAGCTGGAAAGGACAGGTTGCTTTGGGAAAGTCTATATTACGACTCTTCTATCCCATGTATAACTTTATTTGTACAGTTCCGCTCTCACACACAGTTTGCGTAGTGCAAACTCTGTGCGAGTGGTGTCTATGACAACTATCAGCTTGCCTGCAACGTGGCAAAAACATGAGATGGCGGCGATTCACAGTCACTACTCTTTAGTTCTTTATCAAAAACTGAAGCCGAGCAGTTTGTTGGTTCTGTTTCTGTTAACCTGCCTTTACTACCAACCTGGGGCAGTGCCTGTGTGTCAGAGGCTGCGCTTGCGGAGTCCTGTCGATTCACAAACACAAAAAAACACTCAAATTAGAACAATAAACAGCAAAGTTAAACTAACTGCTGTACACAGGAGAGGGAGATGTTTTGGTCTTACCTTCGTTCCCGACCCAAACAGCGCATTGGGAAGAATCCTCCTCAATATGAAGGTCTGGAGAAGGAAAAACAAACAAACTACCATTTCTCACACAGCTTGGCAGCCCCTCCTGTAACAACCCGGTAATAGCTAACATCATCTGAATAGAGCCAGGATGAGTCTTGCAGACCTTTTTTCTCTTTGGGGCATCTGACGGCTGGCTGTTCACCTCACAGCTGCTCCCGGCGTCTGTGTACCAGATAGACTGCAGAGGAGGAGAAGTTAGTTAGAACACTGCTGCCAAATCCCTGAAATTGTGTGAAACATGAGAGTTATGAGCTAAAAGACTTTATTACTTAACAGATTTTCTACGATAAGGACCGAGTGAAGCAGAAGGTAACCCAAATTCTTTCTGCTGACAGTCACTCTCCAATAACCAACATGGAACAGGTGTCATACTTTGGGAACTCAGTTTCATGGCTTACGTGATTTGCATTGTTGTGAGGGTGCGTTTTCATGTGAACTGGAGACAATGAAGCCTCTGTATCGCATTGATCTAAACTTTCACTTTTCAATTTGACAAAGATGTTGACAGAGATGGCGTCTTTTAAAAGTCATTTTGGGGTCATACGTGTCTCTCGATAGTGCTGTCATCCAAGCTTTCAGAGCTGGTGGAGTTCTCGCTGTGAACGTCTCGTTCAGCCTGATGAAGACAGAAAAACCATCGAGTGAGATTTGCTGGGTCGTTCAACAAACAGCCATCAAAACTGTGTGATTCAACATCAGTGAACAAACAAACAAGAAAAAAACTTTAAAATGTCTTAACTTGTCACACCACAGTTACCTGGGTAGTGTAAGCAGGAAGTGCGGCATCAGTCTGACATGCGTCACCTGCAGCCTGCATCACATGAGCACCAAAGGGAAAGCTTTCAGGGATCTTCGGAGCACACTTTGAAATGGAATTAGACCGTTTATACCTGTGCGTGTGACTTGAAGGGATTCACTTCCTGCATCATCCCTTTCAGCATTCCAGGGTTCTATTAGAAAATGAAGAAAGACACAACAAACAATAATAAAAAAAACAACAAAAACAGTAAAAATGTGTATTCACTTCTCCGGTTCAAGGTATCCAAGTATGAGGGTACTTAAAATTCAAGTCATGTGTTGTGGTGCCATCTTGTGGTGATGGCAAGTATAGCAGTGACTATTTGCTCCTTTCGCCACATTACTATACACTTCTCATTCCTTCCAATTAAATGCACTCATGCTTCTCATGTGATAGTCACAAATCAGATGATCTGAATGGTTAGTTTTCTCCATATTGTGTAACTAATAAGCCTAAAATATGTGGACATGCTTGTTTGAAAATGCTTCTTGAAGGGGATTTCTTGGTTATTTGCAGTCACCTGTTTTTCCGGCCCATTGTTGTTGTCAACCAAGCTTCCAGTGCTGGAAGAGAGGTCACTAGATACGAGCTGGGAGTCCTGGGAATATGATACAAAAGACAGAACAAAAAGCAGACTGAACATGAGAAAATGGGGCCTCTCTTTGTCAAACATGGCATTCTGAATCTCCCAGACAGCGGTACAGTCACGCTCATGAGGATTTCTGAGGGTACCTTTGGTTGGGCCAATCGGAAAGGGTTGACTTTCCGAATCATACCCGTCATAAATCCAGGATTCTGAATGGTAAAGCACAGCAATCAGTAAACTGGTTGACAATTCTGCACATAGATGGGGTTGGTGAGGCATCGGGATAACACCTGTTTATCCTCAGGTTCTTTAGCCTGCTGTGGATTTACACAATCGTCCTGAGGATCATCCTTCAGCACCTGAACCGCACAAAAAAAAGTATTTGTTTAAATCCCTAAACCCGAGGGCTTACTTTATTTGCTCATCAACTTCCACGCCTAGTTTCAGTCAACATAGGCGATCGCTGAGGCTTTGAAGAGTGTAAAATTACAACAAATGTACCTGTGCAGAGGACTTGAAGGGGTTTACTTTCTGGATGACTCCCTTAAACATGCCGGGGTTCTGAAACATAAGAGTGTTGTAAGAAACTCCAGCTGCCTTTAGCGCGTGTTAAATAAGGGTGTGAGCATGAATAGGATATGTTAAAAGGGAACAACGAGCTGAAATAAAGAAGTGGTTGCTAATGAGAACTGGTTACTGTCAGTTTTGTTCCTACCTGAGTTGAGTCTGAAACCTTTTCCTGGTCCAGGGACTCTGAGGAAGGAGCTTTACACGTCTGTTTGGAGGAGGGAAACAAAACAAACAGTTGGAGTATATATATCCTGCATTCTGAAACAGGTTAGGCTTTTCCATCAGAGGGTCCCTCCTTTACCTGTGTGCTGGACTTGAATGGGTTGACCTTCTGTATGACTCCTTTCAGCATACGAGGGTTCTGAAACAGATACCCAGTTCATTTCTAGTCCCCACACACACAAATATGTGGCTAATAACAGAGAAGGAAAAAAGGGCTTCTTTCAGCTCCAAATACTGCTGGTTCGAACTAAAAAATAATCTATTTGCACATCACGTCAGTACAGGAAGGAGTGCTGAAATGCTTTACACTGATCTAAAATGGGGCAGTTCAGCCCAAACAGGCTCCTGATATTCACCCTATGACCCCACTAAAACCCGGTGGGGTACGCCACACCATTACTTTATGTGTGGTACTCAGATACTCCAGCTGTGCTGAGAGCGTGTGCCAGCATTTGCATGAAATGGATCACAAAAGGCTTCAGTGCATTGATGCCAGCTGCACTTCACTAGGATTCTTCTGCTTAGCACACTGGTGCAAAATGTCTGCAGGGCCTTTTTTCAATTGCATATGTTTGTCCCAGTTTGCCATTTAAAAAATAATAAAGAAACATCTAATGCTAAAAGTGTATATACATTCAAAATACCCCCAAAAATTATTTGAAAAAAGAACATACAATGACAATAAAACTGACTTTTATTCACGAGACATGTTTGGTGTTTAGAACCAGTAAAAACACAAGACCTTTGAAAAGCTTTAAACTGGATGGGGATGAGTCTAAGTAGTACACAAAAGGACAGAATAAGTTTGTGGAAAAAACTAATACTGTTAAAGAATAAAATCAAAGTCCAGACTATAACCCAGCTGAAATCTCGTGGTGAAACCTTCAAGCAACGTGGGTCTAATTCGTTGTGCGGCACAACTACCTTTTTCCAGCACATTTTCGGGACTACACTGCCTCGGTGAACCCTGGGGCTGAGACACTGCTAATCTGAGGCACTCCACCGATAAAACCGTGGACGGAAGAGGGGATGATGAGATAAGAAAAAACTGGTTGGATTTCAATGCAGGAAAGAGCTCAGGTGAAAAAAAAGAAAAAAAAATCACAACTCTTTGATTCTTTAGAAGAAGAAAAAAAGGGTTTATATCCATCTGAAATTTACATATGCCCTCTTTATAATGACAAAAATAACCCATGCCGTTTTGTATACGTGACTTAAATGTATAAAACTTATGGAGTGCATAGATGCCAGAGAGACATACTCATCCATCCATCAAAAATGTAAACTCTGCAATAGCAAGCTCTTCAACAGAAACACTTTGAGAAACACAGTTTCCTTTATTTAGGTTTGAAGTGTACATATATCATAGTGTGTAAATCAGTTTTCTGAACCATTTGGAAAATGTTCTTAAACATTACACACTGCTTACACATTTTGGTGGCCTCCGGGAGTAGGAGTCTCTGAGGCATGACAGGATCGTATGTATGGCTGTGCATGGACAGAGCTCAGATGCTTTGCTTTTATAAAAAGGTTTAATTCATAGACCACAGGGGGAACCAAAGAGCATAAAAAAACAGTAAATATGGGTAAAAATGCTTTCTCAGCATTGTTAGAAACTGATATATTTAAAAAAAAAAGTCAGCTTTGTATTACTGCTTTAAAAAAAAAGAAAAACAAAAGGTCGCATTGACACCATTTAGCTTTTTCAACGTGGTGCTTGAACACATGACCAAATCTCAGATCACACAGATATCCTGCAGGAGTGTACTCGCAAGCTCACCTGGGCCGAGTCTGGTGCCTGTTCCAGTGACTCCGAGGAGGGGGCTTTGCTGACTGTGGAGGAGGGAGCCTGAACAGAACAAAGTTGTGTCAGCTGACGCATTCCTAATGACGCAAAGCTATAATATTAAACTCTCTGCGTTTTCACCTTTGAGACAGACTTGAAGGGGTTGACCTTCTGCACAACCCCCATCACCCCTTTCTTCTGCCGTTTTAAGAAAATCCATAGTTTAAATAGAACTACTAAGCTCAGTCTTTAGGTTAGTGTAATTTGTGATCTCCTGGTTTTGCCTTAAAATGGTGGCAGTAATGGAACCAGTCCGAGCTTTCACCTGTGAAGCTGCAGCATCTTCTGCATCCCGCCTGTTCAAGCTGTGTTTGATGGGGTTTTCAAGCTCCTGGAGACAGATAAGGGCATCAGTTTATTCCAGACACGGATTAAGCAAAAACACACCTCCCACTGTCCTCTATGGCCTCACCTCCTCACTGGGTCTGGGTGGAACCGGTGGAGTTGGAGCCACGGAGCCTTTATCTCTTCTGAACATGTTCATGCTGCAGCGGGAGGAGAGAGGAAACAAAACACGGCGAGGTTTACCGAAACTCCGGCTCCTACTTCCCCCTTTGCCCCCCTTCCCTTCCCGACAGACCTGAACTAAAACCAATGTGGCGGTGTTGGAGTAAGTATAGCCGAAATTACAGAAAAACGTTTTCCGGATAGAAACAAGTCACGCTGTCCTGTGTTTACGCGAGTTTCTAAAGAAGGGCAACAAGTCGTAGAAGCGGCTAAAAGTTTCAACGCAGTTCGGCGTGTGTCGCTCCCACTAAACAACAGCTTTCAAAGCGCGCTGAACACTGCGTGGAGCGGAATGTTTGACAGCTCAAAATCACAAACAACACAATGAAACGAGCCTACCTCAGCGTTGGGTCAAGGAAAATTAAAATACTTTTATTTAAAAAGCCGGTTGACACACAGCAACGAGGAGTTTTCAAACTTGTAGCTACAGCTCAGTCCTTGACTTCCCCTTGCCGAAGTGGCGGCGTATAACTGGTCTTTTTGGTCTCGAGCCGAGGCGGACCTCGAAGGGGTTAAGCCGGCGGCTGAACTGTTCGTGTCGGGGTAGGTTTGTGTGCAAACGGCGGGCTGAATTGGTGGAGGGCAGAGCGCGTCAGGGCTCCACACCTACAGCGCTCACAGGCTCAATTTGCATTGATTTGGATCACCTGTAGGGGGCGTGACCTGTTTCTGATGTTGTCTAAACGTCCCAACCCCTCCGCGTCAAAGCACCGCGTCACTCCTCTGTGTGTCCGTCCGCTCCGTCCATTAAGTATTAGTAATACTTGTTTAAATAAAGTAGACTAATACTGTGTTGGACTAATTTATTTCCAGCTAATGTTCTTCCTCTGTTCTTCAAACTGTATATAAGGAAGAAAACAGTTTCGGAAAGTCGGGAAACTTTTTAAAAGATTTAAGACAACGGTTTTCCTTTTATTTTCATTTATTGAACTTGTTAGCCTGAAGACATGATTTTGAGAGCTAACTTTATAGGCCTACTTGTTGAAACTAGTTTTTTGGTTCAAAGCAAGGCGGTTCTTCCCTTTGTTGAACTGACCAACAGAAACCTGCTCAAAGAGGGAAACATTTATGTTCTTTATTCACAGGTTCAGCGCAGTAAAAGAGAAAATGTACTAAAAATCTACTAAAATATGTAAAAATCAGATACTTTCAATTTCAAAATGATGCATAAAGATTAGACATACACAAACACTGGTGTCAAAAGTGAGATGAAAGGGTATAAAAGGTCAGATTTAACTTAAGATATTACAGATAATTGACAGTTAATGATATCAGCATTTACAACAAGTTATTTTTCTGCAATAAATCATCTTTGTGGCACATATGAATGTAATAATTTTCCAACAAAATCTTTGCAAGTATTTTACGTTTCCACTTGTTCACCCATCAACAGTTACTAAGAGTCACAGGAACACATGACAGAGCCTTCTTCCTCTCACAGATTCTATTCTACTTGTTTTACTAAAGCTGTGGACTGAATTGACATTCAAAAAAAATATACCTATAAAATAAACGACCTTACTATAAACGAGGAGACACTTTTTCACACACATTATATATATGTGTGTGTGTGTATATATATATATATATATATATATATATATATATATAAGAATGACTATTCACAGCAGTCCGTCTTAAACTAACCTGATTTTTAAAAACTGATATATAAAAATAATAACTGAGCTTCATTGCAGATGCTCAGCTCCCCGCACTTTGATAACAGTATGACTGATACCATGTGATCCCATGTGTACACCGGCCCCATAGGTTGGGTAAATAAACCAAGTTACTCAAATTAGACCCTCTGTGACAAAAAAGGAGGGGAAAAAAAAAAAAAAACATCTGCCCCTGTGCATGAAAACATGTCAAAACCACCTCACACATTAGAAATAAAAGACTTATCTGTGGACTCAATTGTTTGCAGCACTGATATTTAGCATTGACCTGGTGTGCTAAAATGAAGCTTGTGTGAGAGTGCACTCCTCAGCTGCTCTGGCCTTTAGCCAGCAGAGGGCGCTGCTGGTCTTATGCTCAAAGCTCATACACCTCCGATTGCATCCTGCAGCTCCTCCCTGATGGTGTTGAGTTCCACGATGGTGTCGTTGAGCACATTTGCCACCTCCCTGATCTGTCCCACGATCTCCTTCTTGCAGCCTTTCTTCAGCTCTCTGGTGTCCTTCACAAAGTATTTGTCCATGCCCCTGAAGAGTCCTTGCAGTGAGGTCAAGGCTGTGTCGGCGAGCTCAGTCGCTCGCATCACGGGCGCGTCCACGAGGCTGATCATCTGGACGGCCATGCGGATCTCCCATTCCTCCGAGTAGTGCTGGGTGCCGGACCTGAGGAAGGGGTGCCCCCGCAGTTTGTACACGCCCTGATTGGTGAAGTGGAGGATCTTCCCTATGTCCAGAAGGTGCACCTCATACTCCTTCAGGAGAGCCTCCACCTAGTGAGGGACACAAATGGCAGCGTGGAGTGACACATAGAAAAAGGGAAGGTCTTGTTAAAGCAGGACATTAAATCTTTGACCTCCACCATGTGAGGTGGGAGCTCCCCCCTCCCCCCGCCATCCCCCATCGCCTGACCTTCTTGCGGTCGTGCATGTTGTTAACGTTATCCGAGATGGCGGCGGAGGCCGAGGTGATCCCGCCAGCTGTGGCCACGCCGACGCCCACCGCTGTGATCACCAGAGAGGCGCCAAGGGTGAAAGGAGCCAGAGCCAAGCCGGCGATGGCCGCCACGCCCCCCACGGCGGTGGTGGTGCCGCCCGTGATGCCGGCGATCTTGGCTTTGTGGTGGAAGTTGCTGATGTTGTCGGCGATGGCGTGGAGCATGATGATGGACTGCCAGAGCACCTCGGCCCGCTCCATGAACACCTTGTTGAAGAGGCGCAGGCCACGATGGACCTTGTCTGCCAAGGTGGTGAACGACCTGGGAGGCAGAAACGACGTTTGGGCGGTTAAGAGCGAGCAGTGAGGCACCCTCTTCAGCCGGTTACTGCCGAGGGGAGCCGCCTCCCAAGCAGAAGGCACTGTTTATAGCCTGAATAAGAACTGGATCTCAAATATACGCAATAGACAGCTAAATAAAGGCTGATTCAGTCTCTGAATCAGTCTTTGCACAAGGATCAAAGCAGTTTCCAAGAGACCAGCTAAAGGACCTCATGAGTGCAAATTTCATGAGCTTGTTTTTCATCCTCTACATCAATCTAAAAACTACTTTAACTTTGTCTCATGACATGGGAACATCAGTTCATTTTATGTCTCTGAACGATTTGCATTAATCGGGAGTGGAGCGTTGGAAGACGTTTTCATGTGCTGGACTTAAACAGAGCCATGTCTCAGTCCATATTAAATTAACACCATCCTATCTGCTGCACGTGCTTCTCAATTCCGCCACGATGCTCTGTGACTGGAGCAGAAACCTCCGGCAAAGCGGAGGACAATCGGACGTACTTTGACTCATCCTGTTTGATGACCGTGTTCTCTTCGTCTGATGGCATCTCGTCCCATTCTGGAATTAAAAAACACGCATTGACGTGTTGAAGGAACAGATTTCGGCAAACACGCCAGTTAGTTGTCCCATTTTGGACCAGCGTTTGTTACTCACTTTCCACTGTGTACCACCACTCCATTAAACTGTCAGTGTCCTGATGGAGTATGTGAGGGAGAAAAAAAGAAGAAAGCATGACGACTTAGCGCAAAAGCAATGAAACGCATCCAATAAAACAGCAAAATATTTAGAAATTGACTGACCCCCTCCTCATCTTCATCCTCCAGATCCGCTATGGCGCGCTCGTCCTTCTGAGCCGCCCGCCACTCGGCCTGAATGAGGGGAAGGGGTGGGTGTGCCAAAGACAAAACCAGAGAATACTTTAGGATGGCTTTACAGAATCTTTGTGTCCGCATCACGATCCTGCACATGTGAGGAGTGTTTGCAAATGAAGGGCTGTTTTTGGCAGCAGTTGCTGCGTCAGTTGGGACACTATGCAGCCCGACCGGTCCCATCACATCAGGAATGTGCCCCACAAACAAACAGGGTGTGTACAAACAGCTTGTTTTGTTTTCAGATGATGGCTGAATTCCTGCTGGAATCCCTCGTTTCCATGGGCACGTGCTTTATTTATTTATTTTATTCTTTTTGAGGATTGCCGTTTTGGCCGGCCGCTGTGACGCAGTCATACTGCAGCAAAAAGTGCAGCGTCATGTAATCAGTGTGCAGAAGTAAGTTTTAGTTTTTCTGTTTTGGTGGAAACGGACGAGAGAGACTTCCTCATTACGAGCATATTATCCTATACAGGTGATCAAAGCGTCCGCAGAGCCTGTCAGGTGGACGGGGCTGAGGCTGTGGAAAGTTTCAGACTAAAAACATGTTATGTTCTATCAGCAGCTATGATAAGAATGAGCCGAGTGTCACATGATGATCCCGACTGGAGATTAAGCAATTACTGTTTGAGACACTCAAAAACAAGTACTGCCACTTTAATTCAGACCCAAATTTATGCATTCAGACCGTCGGCGTCCAAGAAAAGCGGACGCCTTCAAACTGACCTCAGCGGCCTCCGACATGAAGTCACTGGAAGCAGCTCCTGGTGGATCCTTGTCTTCCCAACCTGAGCTTTTGCGCTGTGGAGAGAGTGAAAGCTCAGATATAATTATTTTCCATCTAAGGGAGGCAAAGTGTCGAGAACAAAAATAAGTGACCGGACTCACCTTGGGCTTGAACTTTTTGTGGAGCTTTAGTTTGAGCGACTTCTTCTGTAGAGGGAGAGATGATTTTAGAGCTGTACATGGGATACCCCACTCAAAGAGGGAGAAGAAGTAACAAATACCGGTTTGCAACTGTCCACTTCGTCTGCTTCTTCTTCGTATACGTCTGCAAGACCTACGGAATCCTCATCCTCAGCGAAAAGGTCCTGCCAGAACATGTAACAGACAGACCTGATGAGCAGCACACTAGGCACTTTATAATGCGTGTTGAGCCCCTCTGAACATGAACATACGTGTGGAGCCGCCTCGTGTCCACTGGCTGCGTGGTGCCGGCGCGGAGCGGCCTTGGGCTGGGCATGGTTCTAGTAGAGGAAGAAGCAGCAAAGCAATGAAGTGCGTGTGCAGTCCAGGAGAGGTTGGACGCTCCCCAAAGGAGAGTCGTTACTGATGGTGGTTTTATAAGGAAGGTTTTGCATCATCTGAGGCCTCTCCAAAGCAGAGAAACTGGTACTAATTTTTCTTTGTCCAGATGTATTTGTTTCTAAATAATTTCTAACTAATCCAAGTAATTTACCGGTTTGCAGTCCTCGAACCCATCCAGTTCGTCATTGTCTAACTCCTCGGCGGAGAAGCTGCTCTTCTTTTTTTGTGCACTGCCTCCATCCGGCATGCTTTCCTGAAGACAACACATTCATCAGACCCCCGGGTGAACCCTGTAGGTTTATTTCATTTGCTTTAAACAGGGATGCAAGCTTACCTTGGAACTTCGGCGGCCCATGTGTCGCAGTTTGACCTTTGTTGGTTTTTTCTGTTGATGGAGAAAGTAAAAAATGATTTTTTTTTGCAAACAATAAAACAAAGTGTTTGATTAAGAGTTGAATGCAAAAAGGACAAAAGAAAGTCACAGGTTTATGGTCTTGGATTCCGAAAGCATCTTCGTCCTCATTTGGTCTGGGATGATGGCGGCGGGGCTTCTGCAAGTGCTCGTCATCAACGAAAGCAGCCTAAGCAAAAGAGTCAGAAAAGTCATCATGGATTATGTATCAGTATCACCAGAAGGTCGCACGCTTCAAATGGAAATGTGTTACCACGTTTGCCGACTGAAGTGTCTGGCCCTTTATCTCTTCTATATCCTCAAAATCATCATCCTAGAACAGATTGAGAGACATAGAAAAAAAAGTTTTGTATGAACTGTGAGGCTCTGCAGATTACTTTTTTTTAAAAGTTACAAAAAAAAGAAAAGGTGTTGGTCTTTCACATCTTTGTCCAACTTTATCACCTCTATGGCGCTACAGCTAAATCTCCATCCACAAATGTAAAACCTGTCCCACATAGGAACTTCCAGGTGAGCAAGCAAGATGGCGACAGCATAACCAGGTGGCTCCCCGACATATTACTGAAAATCACAGGTTCAACGCAAGTGTGGGACATTAAGTAACTTAAAAGAGGGCCGAAATGCCCAAGATTAAATCAAAGAGCACTTTGCAGTCTCGACACCTAATGTTAAGAGAGGAAGAATCGAACGAAGACGATATGGCTAACTACTCGGGCCTGGATGCCCCACTAGCGGCTAACGATTCAGCTAACGAGACAGCTAACCTACAAACTATTCTCGAAGAACTAAGAGAATCACGTCGAGAGAATAATGAGGGCTTCCGAGAGGTTAAAGAGGAAATAAAAAACGTAAACAAAAGACTGGACGAGGCAGAAACGCGCATCTCAGAGGCGGAGAACAGGGTTCAGCAGCTCGAAGAGGTAGCACTGAAGCTAAGTAAAGTGCAGGACGAGCTCGAGGCCAAGCTGGTGGAGCTCGAGGGGAGATCGAGACGGGAAAACTTGAGGCTCCACGGCATTGCAGAGGGCTCTGAGGAAAGCTCACCATCTTTATCAGCTTTCATAGAGAATCTACTCAGAGAGAAACTGGATATTCCGATATCGCTCGACTTGAATATTGAGCGAGCTCACCGATCTCTGGGACCCAGAGCCCCACCTGAAGCCCCCCCACGTTCAATTATAGTTAGGTTTGCCACATCCAAGGTCAAAGACGAAATATTAAAAAGAGCCTGGCAAAAGAAAGGCTTCATGCTAGGAGGGAAAAAAGTCATAGCGGATCACGACTATGCTCCAGACGTGTTAAAACGGCGACGCGAGTACCTCGAAGTGAAGCGGGTCCTCAGAGAAAAGAAGATTAAATTCCAAACCCCGTTCCCGGCCAGGTTGAGAGTTTTCTACGAGAGCAACACATGCGTCTACAACTCCGCGGCAGAAGCTACAAAAGACATGGTGAATCGAGGTTACCAAATCACCGTCATTCAGCCATCTACGACGTGGGTCGACAAAATCAAGAACGCGATGTGGACCAAGTCGGGAAAGAATGACAAGGATCACCAACGAAATGGAGCGAGGGAGGAATATAAGAAGAAACTGGAGGGGTTTAGAAGAGGACAAGCACAACCATAAGAGCAGAGGGATCAAGCATATTCCGGTCTGTTTTGTTTTGGGTAATAATGCTTCATCTCTTTTGACGTTATTTGGAGTCGGGGACCACACCGCCTAGAAAATGGGACGCTATAAGCAGGTAACGCCACCAGGGGGCCCTTCGCAACCTTGGAGTTGCGCTGGTTTTCCCTCAAAATCGCTCACAAACTATAACATCACTGAGGTCATTAACAAGACCAATAGAAAGGAAGTCTTTAAATGGATGCGTGTGAACTTAATTTACAATGCTAAAATATTCGTTTTGTTCTTAGTTTATTGTTTGAGTAGTCTAGGGTTGTCACCTATTTCACTTGCTTGGAATTTCCAATGTTATATTAACCAATGACTTCATTATCTCCACTGCGAATTGTAACCTACAATGTAAAAGGAGTTCTTAATCCTATAAAGAGGGCGAAAATATTGGGAAAGATGAAAAAGGAAAAAGCAAAGGTGTTGTTCCTCCAGGAAACCCATCTCTCAGAGGTAGAGCATAATAAACTAAGAAGAATGGGCTTCAATCAGGTTTTTAGTTCATCACACAAAACAGGTCATAGAAGGGGTGTGGCGACCTTAATATCTCGGAGGATCACATTTGAGATGATCCATGAATATAAAGATAAGGAAGGCAGATACAACATAGTAGTGGGCAGACTCGAGGGACAAGAAATTACCTTTATCAATGTTTATGCTCCACCAGGCTCGAAGTGGTTATTTTACAAACACATTTTCGATATGATGATAACTAAATCACAAGGCTTAGTAGTCTGCGGTGGTGATTTTAACATAAGACTAAATCCCTCGGAAGATACCTCTAAACAACCCAGAATTAATAGCAGCTTAGATAGGAAGATCAGGACGATGATGTGTTTATGTGTTTATGTTTATACATTTGGCAGACGCTTTTATCCAAAGCGACTTACAGAGTAGACACAATATTACATTTCTCATCACAATGACAATAAACTTTATAGAACAGAAACACTGATCAGAGTCAGTGGTGAGATAGAGATAGAGGTAGAGGGGCTACAGAAGGAGCTGTGGGGGGGGTAGAGGTACGGGTTAGGGTTAGGATAGGAGATGCTCTTTGAAGAGGTGGGTCTTCAAGAGTTTCTTGAAAACAGACAGGGACTCTGCTGTTCTTGTGGAGCTTGGTAGGTCGTTCCACCATCTTGGAACGACACATGCAAACAGTCTGGATTGTCTTAAGCGTGGTGAAGGCACTGCTAGACGACAATCCATTGATGACCGGAGTGATCGAGTTGTGACATAAGCCTTTGCAAGGGGATTCAAGTAGATGGGAGCCATACCCTTAAGCACTTTGTAGGCTAGCATCAGGGACTTGAATTTGATACGGGCAGCCAGAGGTAACCAGTGGAGTTCAATGAACAGAGGGGTGACGTGAGATTTTTTGGGCAGATTGAAGACCAGACGCGCCGCCGCGTTCTGGATCATTTGTAAAGGTTTTACTGTACAGGCCGGGAGACCAGTCAGGAGTGCGTTGCAATAGTCTAGGCGGGAGATGACCATAGACTGCACCAGGAGCTGGGTAGCATGTTGTGTTAGGTACGGCCGGATCTTTCTTATGTTTAGTAATGCGAAGCGACAGGATCGAGAAACAGAGGCAACGTGATCTTTAAAGGTCAGCTGGTCATCAATCATGACACCCAAGTTTCTTGCTGCCTTTGATGGAGTCAGAGAGAGGGATTCAGTTTGGATGTGAATATTGTGGTGAATAGTTGGTTTGGCTGGAAAGACAAGCAGTTCAGTTTTTGAGAGATTCAGCTGGAGGTGGTGGGCTTTCATCCATTTTGATATGTCAGAGAGACAGTCTGAGATGCGTGCTGAGACCGAGTGGTCATCAGGTGGGAATGACAGATAGAGCTGTGTATCATCAGCATAGCAGTGGTAGGAGAAACCATGTGATTGAATGATCTGGGCCAAGGAAGTGGTATATATAGCAAAGAGAAGAGGTCCAAGTGTTGGGGGATGATCAAAGAGTTGGGGATAATTGATGTTTGGCGTGAATTCAATCCCAGAAAGAGGGACTATACATTCTACTCCGCTGCTCATCATACATATTCTAGAATAGATTACTTCTTCATGTATAACAAGGACGTAGGACAAGTAGAAAAATGTCATATTGGGCTGATGGACCTCTCTGATCATTTCCCACTTCATATAGAAGTAAATGTTAGCAAAACAAAAACCCCGTTCTTATGGAGACTTAATTCTAGTATACTCAAGGGCAGAACTAAAGAGGAGTTAAGGCAAGAAATTCAGACATATAAGCAGGACAATGACAATGGAGAAGTCTCACCTGCAATATTATGGGATGCATGTAAAGCTGTCCTGAGAGGAAAAATAATTGCAAAATCATCTCTTATAAAAAAAACAAAACAAGAAAAATTAAACAATTTAAAACATGTCTTGACCGAATTAGAGGGGAAAAATAAAAACAAAGTAGATCTACAAACTACACAAAAAATAAAACAAATCAGAGACGAAATTGATCATGAATTGCAGACCAACATACAGAAGAAACTTTTATTCCTAAGGCAAAGTTACTATGAATCTGGCCCCAAGTCAACAAAATTTTTAGCATACAGATTAAGAAAACAACAAGAGGAAAGAACTATATATAAAATTAGAGAACCAACAACTAATAAAGTTTTATATAACGGTATGGAAATAAGAAAATGCTTTGAAAAATACTACCAAAAATTATATGCCTTAAGAGAACAAGAAGGAAAAGATGAAGCTAACACACTACTGAACAAATTGTTACTGCCCACTGTAACAAACGAGCAAAATGAAAGCCTGATCCAAAATATAACGCCTCAAGAAATTGAAAAAGCAATAAAGAACTTAAAATTAAACAAATCACCAGGACCAGACGGATTCAGCGCTGAATGGTATAAGATCTATTTAAAAGAGCTGTCTCCTATTCTTTTGAGAACACTTAATTGGGTTTTAAATGGGGGGCAAATTCCTCCCTCTTGGAGGGAAACAATGATTACAGTTATCCCAAAGGAAGGTAAAGACAAACTAAACTGTTCGAACTACCGTCCAATTAGTCTTCTTAATCAAGACTATAAAATCTTTACAGCCATATTAGCTAAAAGACTAGAACATGTTCTTCCAGATATAATAAATTTAGACCAGACTGGATTCATAAAAAAGAGACGTACCAGAGATAATATTAGAAGAACCCTAAACGTGATTAATCATATTAAGAGGACTGACGAACAAGCAATAATACTAGGTCTAGACGCTCAAAAAGCATTCGACACTGTAGACTGGGTTTTTTTATTCAGAGTCTTGTCCCAATTCAACTTTTCCAATAAATTTATAAAGATAATTCAGGAATTGTACAACAAACCTACAGGTAGGATTCGGATCAATGGGGGATTATCAGAAGAAATAAAAATTGAGCAAGGGTGCAGACAAGGATGCTCTATATCCCCATTATTATTCGCCTTATTTATTGAACCTTTAGCACAATGGATTAGACAGAACACCAAAATACATGGCATTAAGATAAATCATACTGAACAAAAATTAGCGCTTTTCGCAGACGATATTCTAATTTACCTAGCAAAACCCCGGGAATCCCTCCCAGAATTACATAAAACCTTGACAGAGTATGGGAAATTTTCAGGCTATAAGCTGAATTCCCACAAAACTCAGGTTTTGACGTTCAAATATTTACCCAATAATATTGATAAGGAAAACTTCAAAATAAATTGGGACACGGACTCAATAGTATACCTAGGAGTAACCATTCCTAAAGACCTAAGGAACATTGTCTCAGTAAATTATGACCCACTAATGACTAAAATAAAAAACGACATATCCAGGTGGAGCCTGTTACCCTATTTGGGTCTCATGCAGAGAATAGAGGCTATCAAAATGATGATGCTGCCAAAGTTACTATACCTTTTTCAGTCACTACCAGCAGAACCAGCCAAATCTATGTTCCAAGAAATTGACAAACTGATTTCAAGATTTATTTGGCAAGGGAAACAGCCAAGGACTAGATTTAGAACTTTACAGTTAAACAAAAGTAAAGGCGGTCTCTCACTTCCAAATATGAATAACTACTACAAAGCAGCACAAATAATCCCACTGGTGGAAATGTGTGATCCCTCATACAAATCAAAATGGAAGGAGATTGAATGCAATAGCATTGGTGTCCCCTTGCAAGCAGCAATTGGAAATATAGACTTAATAAAAGACCTTAAAGAACTCAATCCATGTTCAGAAACAGCACTCGAGACCTGGTCAAAATTAGTAAGAGAAAATAAAGAATCATGTTTACCAATCAGGTGGATAGCATATGATCAAGATTTTACCCCAAATAAAACAGATATTACATTTAAAAAGTGGATTGATAAGGGCTTAGTAAAATACAATGACTTATATCAAAAAGGTCGTCTGAGGACCTTTCAAGATATCAAGCAAAAATATGGCCTTGATAACAGAGATTTTTTCCGTTATCTACAAATCCGGCACTATCTAGAAAAAACAAACAAAGATAAGCTAGATGGAACATTGGTCGACATATTGAACATCTTTCTAAAATCGTATCAATCAACCCCCGTTAACAAATTAACGTCTAAAATGTATAACGAACTACAAATCTTGGCGGGTGGGAACACACTATATATAAAGGAGAGATGGGACAAAGAAAGGAACGATCAAATTCACATTGAGGTTTGGTCTGATATATTGAATAACTGTTGGAAATGTACATCATCACTAGCCTACAAGGAATTTGCCTGGAAGACTGCTACACGCTTCTTCAAAACACCAGCTCAGAGGGGCAGAAGTGCAGACAGAACTTGCTGGAGGTTATGTGGGTCGAGTCAAGCCGGCCACTTTCATATTTTTTGGAGCTGTCCTAAGCTACTTTCCTTCTGGGAGACAATTAAACAGAGTGTAAGGTTTGTCATTGGGGTCAATCTTGATCTAGACTTCGAGACGTTGTTCCTGGGCAGAAGACCAAATTGTGTAAAGGGGTTCTATAAAACATACATGTTCAATATAATGCTTACTGCCAGCAAAAAAGCAATCACTCGAAAATGGATGACAGATAAAACACCCACACTACAAGACTGGATAAACATCATCCAAGACATTCGCAAGATGGAGGAACTGACATTTGCACTGAAACTGGAGCAGGACAGATTTGAAAGATCCTGGACCCCATGGCAAACTTTCATGGACTCCAGATCTGATAACAATGAAAATGAGGTGACACCCACTGTTCTTTAGCTACTCTGTTTGATGTACTCTGTTTTACAGTTCACAAAAGTTTTTATGACGTGGTACCAGTTTGTGTATTCTTTTTTCTCCCCGTTCCTCTGAGAGGGTCTGGGGTGGAAGAAGGGAAAAAAAAAAAAAAAAAAAATGGAACACTAAATACCGGAGGTAGGATAAACACAGGAAGGGGTATGTAATATGGATCAATATGTTAAACTGAATGGATGTTAGTAAATGTCTGTACCACCTTTTGTAAATGGAGGAGATCCACGTCCTCCTCGTTGTTCCATAATAAAAATTATAATAAAAAAAAAAAAAAAAACCTGTCCCACATAAAAGAGGTACAGGAACTAAATCAAGGAAAGACTTTTGATTAAAGCTGAAGACTAAAGCCAGGAGTCCACTATGACAACCAGAGACAAATGTCCTGCTGTGCCAGATACCAACAATCATCATTTAGCAAGAAGGAATGCGGCACAGAACATGCCGATACAAAACAATGCTGGTGCCCTTATTTACAAAGGAAAAAAAGAAACAGAGGAGCTCTAGCCGGCCTTTGGCAGAAGGAGCTCTGGCTGGATGATGCTTATTTTAGCTTAAGTTATGACGGCAGTGTGAAAAGAAACAGCAGAATTTAAAAATACATGATAAACACGGGAGACGTTCTTAGTTCTAGCTGCTCTGAAAACCTGTTGAAGATTAAGGGCTCAGCCTTCCTCAGGCCAGTTGGCATCCTTAGTTTGAGCTCTCAACACCAAACTGGTTCATGCAAAAGCCTGTGTGGACTGCAGTGAGATTATAAGATGGTGTTCAAATCAATCACCATCTCTTCAGAAGAGCAAGCTTTAAACCCCAAAGACCTCCATTTCAAACAGAATCAACAAATCCCCAACTGGAACCTTCATATCCAGGTAGTTTTCCCACTCCAAGTCATCAATGCAGTGATCAATTATTCCAGAGACTCCGTTTGTGTGAACCGAGAGTTACCTGGAATTTCTCACGAGGTGTGTAGCCGTGTGACTCAGCACCATCATCAAATGATTTGTCCTGTGGGAGACAAACATTCCGAGCATGTGACACCACTTACACACCATCCTCATTCCACGCACGTAAACTGTCAACACAATTCATTCACTATTTACAGTTGTACCTTTGAGCCTTTGCGTGGCGTGTACCCATGAGCTCCCTTTGGCTCTTCACCAGACTGAAAGAACAAAAAGAAACAGGTGTTTTAGTGTGCCAAGTAAAGAGCAGCGGTATTGGTACGGGCTGTTACCCACACACATGGGCAGCAATACCTTTTCCAAACAGATAGCAAATCCTCTTTGGGGCACAAACTTAATTTTCACCTTCTTTTTTCTCTTCTGGAAAGAGAGAATTGGATTAGAAAGAGACAAGAAATGGAAGAATATTCACAGATCTGCGGTTCAACTTAAGAAGAATGATCTTAAAAAGGAGTCAGGGGTGGCATTAGAGAACAAATCGGGGGTCCACCTCCTCATGGTGGGCTTCGCCTCCCTCCTCCTCGTCTCCGGGGCTGTCATCCAACATTGCCCCCTGAAACACACAAAAAACAGCCAAATGAAGAGACGGTAAATTTACAAATGATAGATCAGCCTATATGAGAGAGACAACTTTTTATTTATTTATTTAAAGATGAGTGATGTACCTCCGAATTTCTGCGAACGGTCTCCTTTTTCTCTCTCTCCTGTAGGATAATGATATAATGATCAGGTATGAGATTGATTTGGCTATTATGGCAGACAGACTCAGGCACATATATGTTCATAGAAGAAAATAAATAGAATAACACACACACACCCCCGTAACTTACCTTTGAATCCTGAGGAAAGTGGCCATTCTCGTGCCTTCCATCAAACACAGAAGTAGTTGATGCTCTTCGAAACAGCTTATTGACTTTGGTCTTCAGGGGTTTTTTCTGCCGACGAAGACAAAAAAAACAAAACATGTCCAACACTTTTCATGATTAACAATCCTTAACAAAAAAAAACAAAAAAAAAAGCACATACTTTATAGTCCATGCCATAATGGTCTTCATCTTCATTCTCTCCTGGAGAAGACAAATAGTCCTGAAAATAAAAACAAAAGAAGGCCGTTTGATTTGTGTAAAAGTTTGAGAGTGCAATCAGCTGAGTGGGTGGAGGTCCTCCAAATAGAAAATCCTCACTGTGATATAACCGTAATTATCGATACTACATAAATACTTTTAATTTCTTCCACTTGTAAAGTATCTGTGCTCTTTCTGCCGCAGGGGATTACTTCTCAGTGAAAATTCATACCACATGCAGGTGCTTAACACCCATTTTCTGCACTGTCAACAACTTTCACAGCAATGGAAAAGAGGCGCCACCCTCTCAGCATTTGACGATGAATAGTGTTCAGTCTATAACAAAACCAGCCGGTGGCTACCTTTGATGATTTCCGTTGTACAGGCAAAGTGCTGCTCTTTGAGTCCATCATGTCATCAGGAAACTTGTCCTAGAAGTAGAGGCAGTTGCCATGGCAATATCAAAACGTACATGAACGCATGAACAAAACAAAAACAAAAAGACATTTTGGAAAGGGTCACTTCACGTACCTTTGATCCTCTCCTGGAGAGTAGGGACATTCGGAATTTCTTATCCTTTTTCTGTAACAAATGTTCAGGGGTAAGGTTCCAACTTGTGCAGGAGCACAACTAAATGAATTCTAACAACAAATAACAGCCTAGAGTCAGCAGAGTACCTTGCTCCCGGTGCCGTCCAGATCATCGCCACTTCCCCCACCAGCAACCAGCTTTTCCTGAAGTAAAGCAGAAAGAGAAGCTGAAAGCTATTTTTCTAATAAAGAAAATCTTTGAGGAGGAGAACGGTCCCTCTCTGACCTTCATTGACTCTCTTCGCAGTCTGAGTCTTCCAGACTTGGGGAAAGACAGAAAAAGAAGAATGAATTCATTGACTGATTCACTGAAATGTCTGACAAAGTAGTGAGTGTTTTCCAGCATATACTTGGTAATTGTGATTAAAGAAAGCTAAAAAAAACAAAACAAGGCTTCACTTACAGGTTTGAAGTCAGGCTGAAGCTCAGGACTGTCCTCGGGCCAGTCGTCTACAGCATGTTCCTGTCAGGTTAGAGAGAAAATCGTTATTTACACACACTTCGATTTCTATTGAGAGATCTAAACGCAATCCACAACATTTAAAACAAAAAAAGATTAAAAAGCAAGAAACACTCCCTTTAGTCATCACTGTCTTTATTGCAGAACCATTTGTCCTTGAAAAACACAACAAAAAAAACACCCATACTCAGACCCACCTGCCCGATCAGAAGGATGTCCTCAAAGACTATGTAGTTCTCATGTTCCACCGGTTTACTCTCCTGAAAAAGCCAAAGACACAGATGTATATAAAAAAAAAAAATACACCAATTATTTGGTATCCACTGTGCAACCTTACAGACACCAGCATCCAAGTTGCTCCTCATCTGGACAGATGACAGCAACAGGGCAGAGCTGCTTCTACAACCCACTTACCGGCGATTTTGGCTTATGGCGAATGACCGGCTTTGGGGGTCCTCTAAATGAAAGAGTCGGTGAGGTTTTCGGTATGTTTGGTTGTGTATCAGCCTGTTTCAAGTGAGGAGGGCAGAAAGAAAGACAACTTGAGAGGCAAAGTGGGGAGAAAAAAAACAACAACGGAACAATATGAAGCGAGTGGATACAGACCTGCTGGCTGACAGAAGCCGCCGGCTGGGGGGGCTTTTCTGGCCTCGGGGGTCTAGTTCGAGGAAGTGGTCGCGGCGGACGCCTGAAAATCGGCACCTGCAAGATTGAGCACATCAAATCTGTTTACACTGCCCTGTTCACAGCGCTCCGTAATGCTGAGTGGCTGGCTACATACGGGGTCGGGGTCGGCGTCGGCTTGAGGCTGGCTGGGGGACGCAGGCGGGCTGCTGGCCTGAACGAACGGAGTGGGCTGAAGAATGCTGTGTTTGCTTCCCTGGGGAGTCGTCAGGACCACCTCTTGGGGCCGGAGAGACGGCTTTGGAGGGACGGGAGGAGGAGGAGGTTTGGATTGCCTGAGTGCATCTGCAGACACTGGAAAGTCCAACTTGGTCTCAGATGGACTGTAGCTTGAAGGTGTAGAGAATAAGGCCTTGGATGGAGTTACCCCCGACAGCTCCCCTCTCTGTTTAGCGTATGAAGGCCGTCGCCGGAAGATGTCTGCTGTTCCATTCTGGAGGAGGCCGCTCGGCTTTGTAGGAGTTGGGCTAAATGGATCCTCCAAGGTGGAGACATTTTGGAATAAATCCCTTGAAAGTGGGCTTTGGATCATATTGACTGTGTTTGTGGAGGAGTTGGAAAATGGATCCAGATTTTCCTTGGACGACATGCCAAACAGGTCATCGTCTGCAGTGGGCGCCTCTTCTGAGGCGTCTCCTTTGCTTCCCATGGGGCTGAAGAGTTCGTCCCCTTTAACTGCACTGTTTAAGTACAAATCTGCTTCTCTGGTGGGGACATAAAAGGGGTTTGTCGCCACCGTTTGTGGAGACTGAAACAAATCGTCCTTGTCCAAAGGAGATTTGAAGGGATCAATAAAATTAGTGGTAGGTTCGTCAAACAGGCTCTCCCCATTGGCCCATACAGTGGGGGCCGAATCCTTCCCTTCAGCAGCGTGAAAAAGATCCTGTGCTTCCACTTTGGAGCTGTTCGACTGCCAGAGGTCCTGTGATTGAGTCTGGTTTGTGCTGAAGTAGTCTGCCGTTTTGGAGGTTGTGTCAAATAGGTCACCATTGGCCGTG
This sequence comes from Menidia menidia, assembly GCA_907169785.1. NCBI lineage: Eukaryota > Metazoa > Chordata > Actinopteri > Atheriniformes > Atherinopsidae > Menidia > Menidia menidia. The sequence continues at coordinate 7,779,696 of CAJRST010014446.1, read as the reverse complement.
GGGCTCGGGGCCTTCACTGAGGCTTGGAAGAGATCTGCCTTCTTTTCGGGTTCCCAAAATGAAGCTCCGTAGTCCGAAGTCTTAGAGTTAGTTTCGAGATCCAGAGGAGAGCTCTGAAATTCAGGTGGAGGAGCGAAGAGGGATTTAAGGGAGGCCTGGGCTGAAGCTTTCTCCTCGGCGTCCTCCATCACGCCGTCCTTACTGCGCGAGTCCTGGAGCCAGAAAACAAGTGTTAAACCAACACAGTCAAAGCAAACCTACCACCTAAAGAGAGAACAAAGACAAAGCACCTACCAAGTAATGGGCATAAAAGGGGTTTGTTCTAGACAGCCCCACAGAAGCTTCATTCTGACAAAGACAGAAAGGATAAAGGAGGATAGGGTGTCAGTGAAACGGATGATGAACTTCCTCCAAACAGTGTCAGGTGACACATACCCGACGGCTTACAGTACTGCTGTTCTCCATTAGGATCGAACAGTGACTCAGCATAAATGTCTCATGTTGAATAACTGAATTTCAGTCAAATGCAGAGATTCAGAAAAATTCAATTTGTAAGATTTTTTTGTGGGTGAAAAAAATAACTATACTTGTCCCATAAGAGAGCAGATTACGCTCATGGCTGACACTTTGCTGCATGTGGGCGTCTTTAAGTTCAAAACGTAAATTCACTAATGACCATGAACTTGAAACTCGCCCTCTGCTTTCAACTTTATCCCAGCAAGAATGAACTGACTTGACTGAAAAATCAAGTTGAACTGTCTGAGCCCACACAGACACGCCCACCCATTGTTTTGTTCCCGTGTCAGCAAGTTATTGTTTTTAAGCAGATAAGAAAGCAAAAATAAAGGTGTGGATGCTATGTCACATAGGGATCAAGAGTCTCAGCCTACACACGACAGCACAAACGGGATAGGGAGTGCGCTCCAGTCCTGGGTTTAGTTTTCTGCAGCTCATTCTCACCTGTGGGGGGTTCAGCTGATGGGGGTCCCCCACATCTGCAGCAGCAGCTGGCCCCGCCGCATCCTGAGGAGCAAAGGCCAAAGATCAGAACAACATGGGTGTAGGGTGGGGAGGCACGCGGGTTGCTTTTTGTTGTTTTTTTTAGGCTGGCGGAACCTGTGTGGGACACCGGGCATCGCTCGGTAGAAAATGCAAACAAAACCACAAATGGAGTGAAAGCTGTTCTCTGACCTTATCGTCCGGGGACTTGATCAAAAATGATCCACTGGAGTCGGAAGACGAGGAGATGAGAGCCTGAGGAGGACAGAGACAGAGAAGAAGTGGGTTTTAGTTTGACTCTGAGATGGGGGAAATGTTTTTTGGGGGGGGTTTTGTTCGTTTTTCGAGTTACTAAGCTGCTCATGTCAGGTGTTTATGAACAGTGACAACTCCTTAAAATTAAGTTTGCAATTCATTGAAGCCCCACTTTACAAAGTCGACACACGATGGAATAAAAACGATCAAATGTTAAGTGTCTCTGTGGTGCAGGTCGACGACTCTGAAGAGACGCCTGACACTATTAGGAGTCGATTGGAAAATGCCTAAAAAAATTGTGCAGGATTGAAGTTACTTTTGTTATTTACTGTGTTATTTATTTATTCATCTCCCCCCCCCCCCCCCATTTCTTAAAGGCAACAAATATCACAAAACTTGGTCTAGACTGTGTGCAGGACGGATAAAAAAAACAGTAGGATCAGCTACATTTACAAGTTATCTTCACTCTGTGAATGAAGCTGGACTGTGTGTTCCCCGATGAGCTGCAGATCACGACAAATTATTCAACAGCCATTTCCAGCCTATTTCAAAGTATCTACTTAAATCAGTTATTTTCTTGAAGATATGAGCTAACTAGCAGGTTTAAAATATTTAAAAACCATTTTCATGTTGATATTTTTGTGTCCACTTACATTGTAGCGGTTATGGAGAGGGCTGTGGGAGACTTTTTTCAGCATACTTTGCAATGTAGCTATTCTCTGTAGAGACAGGAAAGACAATCACTAATAAATGCCCAAGTTTCATGCTAATTTTTTTTTTCTTTCTTCATTTCACAAGACGCCATGCTTGAATTACAAGTTAAACTTAAATCAAAATAGTTTTCATTTAAGAAGGTGCAAACCCAAAGTTGAGCTTTGAGGGAGAGACAGAGAGAGAGATCAATAAAGTTTGCTTTAACAACTTTTTAACGCTACAGCTCATAAAATACAAAAAAGTTGTCTCACAGTCCTGCATTTTTATCTACTTTAAAGTAACAGAATATATATAATTTTTTGCAGGCATTTGCTTTGAAACCGGACGCATCTTTTATCAGCACAGCCCCTATTTAAAAGCACTTACAGGTCGACTTTGGCCCGTGGAGGGTTCTGGAAGAGCTGAATTTCCCTCGTATTTGTCCGCTTCAACGACATTTTCCTAATAAATACATGGTATTGGACAAAAAATTTCAGACAGTCTGAAACACTAGTCATGACTCCAAACAAAATCAGCTCAAATTACACAATTCAATATTTCTTCCTCTTTTTCTTGAAATAAACGCCATGAATACTTACACCAGAAGTTTCTCCTCTCATGACGTGTAACTCACAACTGGTTCGGTCAATTTTATTTTGTTTTTACTCAGATAGCAGCTTTTTTCCACGAGTTTTTCTAATTTAAACCAAACAGAGCGTCCTCGGCATTTCAAAAACTCTCGTTTCTAATTGCATCTCTGCTCACGCACCTGAGTCAAGGTGTCCCAGGGGAAGTTGTCCCCCAATTTCCGGTATCGGCGTTTTCAAAATAAAAATGGTTTTCTGGGTTTTCTTGCTCCGTTGCAAATAATATTATTATGACAGTTCTGTAAGAGGCAACATACAGAGAGAAAACTCGACTTTCTAACAAATACATAACTCTCCCACTAGCAAGGGTAATGGCAGACATTTTACGTGTTGGTGGTCACGTTAAAACAACAAAGATAGTGTTAGAAAAATGCAAGTGAGTTTTTTCAATCCTGGGATGTGCAGGGAGTTAATAAAAATGCCCCTATGATAAGTCCTCTCACGAAGGGCGAATAAGTTACCTACTTTACAATGATTTCGTTTATAGGTTGTACTAGCATAGCTTGTTTCTCGCTTATAATGAGCACGACTGGCTAAAGAGTAACAATCACGTTTTGTAACGTGAGACACATTACGGTAAAACAACTATTCATAAAACTGGCTGCAGTTAATTGGTCAAAGCCATAGTTGAGAAACGTTTTACCATTATTTTGAAGGGGGAAACTAGGCCATTTCTGCTTGTTTCTGTGGCTACGCGAGCTTGACGCTGTCGCCTGTCCGCCCATCAATGCGGGCAGACCGGTTGTCGCCTCCCAGCCGAACCGGGCGGAGTGGTCCAGGTGTGACACCCCTCAAAGCTGAGGGGATTGTGCGTGCCACCAAACGCCTGGAGGTGTAACAAATGCCCCACCAACTCCACGTATAGAAGCTGTATTATTAATTTCAACCGGAGCGTAAAGCTGTAGTATTGACCGCATTTAAATGTGTGATTGTAATACAATGAAATAAAATACATTTTTAAAAAAGGAACATGGGTCAAATTGTCCAAATGAAATCAGAACAAACTCAAAATAAAGCGATATGGGAAACATAGCCCTCCAGAAGCCACATAGTTGTAGTAATAAAACTGTCCAGCAGGTGGCAGAAGCTCCTTAGAGAGGAGAAAAAGCTTTTATAAAACGAGTTTTAAAGAGCTCCTCATTTAATGAAGTAAATATACGGATATACATTCATTATCCATCTATATATCTATCTATCTATCTATCTATCTATCTATCTATCTATCTATCTAT
>CAJRST010014446.1:7760096-7775860 GCA_907169785.1 Menidia menidia | reverse complement strand
TCTATCTATCTATCTATCTATCTATCTATCTATCTATCTATCTATCTGATACATAGATCTATCAATAGATCTATACTATAAAGAAAACATAATTTATAGCATGATTAGTGTGTGCTTTCTATTTTCTTTAAGTCTAGACAACTTAGATCTTTGCATCTAACATGTTTATAATTTGCTCTAAATTCAAATCCACATAAACTACAGCGTCTTCATCTTATTTTTCTCCTGCCTGAAATGTTTAAACGTTTCCTGCTGACCACCAGATGCCAGAAGCTGGTCGATGGCATTCATCCATTTTCTATACATGCATAATCCGGTTCAGGGTGGCAGAGTATGAATCCTGCTCCAGCTGTGTTTGAAGGAGAAGCAGGACACACTGAACAGGTCATGAGTCCATCACTAAAGTTCTAATAACATGTAAGGGCCAAAGAGTGGGCTATAATGTTAATTTCTGCATGTTTAAAAAGACGTTCCATATATTTTTCATTGCAAACTAAATAAGAAATATGGAGGATGATTCAAAGTAAACAGAGAGCACTCAGCAGTCTGTCTGTAAATAATAAGTGTGTGTTATCTTTTCTGATCTTTCAAGATAAAATCTTTTGTGAATCACAGAAATAGATGATTTTTTTATGGCAGAATGTTCAATGTATAATTAGGAAATTCTTAAAATGGCATTTGTTTCATACACTGTGATACTGCACTGTTAAGATGGCTAAAAAACCCAAAAGAATAATAAGCAGGTCAAGAAATCGAAAGGAAAACCAAAGAGGGAATTACCAATGTGTGGGCAAAGATATTCCATGATGTGGTTCATGTTTGCCAAACAACCAGACTGTCACGCACACCGGTTCTACCAGACCACAACAGAACTGAAAGTTGGCGAAGTGGTGTCTGAATAACTGAACATGCTGATGTAATGCACAACTTTAATGATAGATTCCGATTTTAGACCTATCCTGCTGGAAGATTCATATCCAGCAAATGAATTATGCCGTTTCGATCTATTTTTTAATGTTTACAATGACCACTGAATTCAGTTGTATGACCTAATTTAGGCTTTATTTGTTTTATGGTCTTAAGAAAAGTCCATTTGTAAAATGTTCATAAAGAATCATTTTTGTAGCCATACTTTAGCCTTTAAAGGTACAGATTGTAAAAAAAAAAAAAAAAAAACTGTACACACACACACACACTAAAAGTGCCCCATAACATTATTAAGAACCACACATTTAAAGTCAGCGTATGTGTGATTTTTTTGTCGTAGGGTTTAAAACACACAAACATCACACACTGTTTGTGATGATAGTTTGTCCGGGATTGAGGTGGTCGCCCTGTTTGCCGAACAGTGAGCAACAGATAGTTCTGTTAGGCGGACCACAGCAGCGCAGACAGAACAGGAATGCTTGTCCTGGCATGACCCTGCTGTGCTGCGGCTGTGATAAGGTTTTGTTTTTTTTACAGCCGGAGCTGCACGCTGGTGTGGGGGTTAACACCGTCCCCTCACACAGAGGGCACCCAGCTGCATGCTCTCCCCGCTTCTGCATGGATTATCTCCAAATGCAATACCCCCCCATCCATCCATTGTCCACAATGATGTATTTTAGGTTAAATGAAGGCTCTCAATTGCATGAGTGAATGTATGTCTGTGTGGTTGTTTGTATCTGTGAGGCCCTGTGATGGACTTTTTCTATGTTCATAAAAAGTCAAGTGGCTCCGTTCAGCATCTTTTTGCATGATGTGGTCCTGTTTGTTCCCAAGCGGGGTGAAGACAGGGTGAGAGAAGGATGATTTAGGAGGATATACAAAAAAATGACTACATACTATATAAGCATAATGTTTACAAAATACATGTTTGTAGAAATAGTGCGGAATATGCTGGACACAATGCAGCAACTGGTGTATTTTCATCAGCTCAAACAGTAAATCACTCATTTACAAGAAATCATATGCAAGAATCTCCCTTGGGGCGGTGCCCAGGTAAAGCGGCAAAAGAGAAACAACAACAAAGGAAATAAAAGGTAGGAGAGAGTTCACGAATGCCAGAACCTCTCCGAAAACTTTCGTCCATCTTCCAAAGGACAGAGGAGCTGATCAGTAAGTAGCAAATCATAAGAAATGTCTGAGATGAATAATGAGGAATTCTACTCAGTTAAAGACAGGGATAACTGTGGACTTTTAAAAAACATTTGGCGAGTAAATTTTGTATTTCAAATTGTGTTTTTTAACATTATTGCTCCTCTCATCAAAATGTATTTATAGATTATAGTATTAAATATTTGTTCTTTAATATTCATCCATTAATTTGCTATTCAGGGTTGTGTTTTCTGTAAGGTTTAAAAAATACTTTGTTGGTTACCAACTCATGTGCTTCATCTGCATTTGCATGTACAGTAAATTCCCCGAATTTCCCTCCTGAACCACTTGACTTTAGAGAAGGACATTCCCTTAAGGCGGTGCCCTGGTACCACTGCAAAAGAGAAACCAAAAAAAGATTAGATAAATATCACAAGTCCATTCATAAACACCCGACAATCCCGTGAGCTGTGAAGGAATGCATTATCTCTGAACGTTTCCATCTTTCTACCAGGTAAGAAGGAGGTTTTCACGACAATTGATGCTTTCCAATGATAATATATTATAATAAAAATACCTATGAATTTAAAACAGTAATAACAAGGTTTAAAAGGTTTTTGTCATATTTGATAAATGCTTGAATGATAGGACTGAATAACAAAGTGAATACTTTGGTTTGCTTTGAAAATTAATTCCAAGTTTATTAAAAATACATCTATGTATAAAACAGTTTTTTTTTCCTCTCTGTTCTAACCAGAATTTTTTCAGTTTTCTACAAAATGGATGAGGCTGACCCAGATCCCGGGCTGTTTGGCAGATTTCTGACTCTACAAATTGCTCACAGTGTGCTGTCAACAAAGTATATAGAAAAAGTTCTAGAGAAGCTCCAGAGACTGGTCACAAATATCAAATGGAGCCCCGGCGACGTCTCCGGTTTGTTCAATGCTCTTCTGAAGCGATTCGAGAGCCTTTCTGAAAATGACAAACCCCATCTTGTCAGATGGCTGATGCAAATGTTACACTGCATCGAAGTGAACGATATAACGTCCAGCTGGAGATCCAAATCAGGAAAGACTCTTCTCGAGGTGATAAAGGACAAAAATGTAACTGATGAGGAACTCAAGGAACAGTTGGAGAACGAGGAAGAGAAGACATTGGACGAGATCCTTGAGGAAATCCGACGTGAAAAGTTTAACCAGGTGGACGAAAGGCTTCTACAGGACGTGAGAGATATCGTCATGTCCGTTCATGAAAACCATCCGATAAACAATGACGGATGTCGGCGGAGCGAGCTTAAAAAGACCTTGCAGAGGATCTGCGAGGCGGTGCAAAAAACAGCCCAGTACAGACCTCGGCTTACGCAGATGGTGAGCTGGAGCCTCATGGCTCTGTCTGAAACAGGACGGCTACTTCAGGTGGGCACGGGGGAAGGGAAGTCATGCATCGTGGCGATGTTCGCCGCGTTTCGGGCCATGAGGGGAGAAAAAGTAGACATCATGTCCAGTTCGCCAGTCCTAGCACTGCGAGATCTGGAGGATTGGAGGGGATTCTACAAAGAGCTGAAAATCAGCGTGGACTCCAACATCAACAAACAAGAAGCCGACTTAAAAAAATGCTTCAAAAACCAAGTTGTTTACGGCACTGTAGAAGAGTTTGCTGGAGACTGGCTTCGGGACCGCTTCCAAAGAATGGAAATATTTGGAGAGCGGACATTCCAGTGTGCGATCGTGGATGAAGTTGATTCGTTGATGCTTGACAAGGGCCATCATGTGGTGTACATAGGGAGTGAAATGCCTGCTTTGCAGCACCTCAACCCTCTGTTGGCTTCCATTTGGGCCACAGTTAATCAGTTTAAGGAGATCAGTGGAGGGAATACCGTAGGGCAAAAATACCACTTTCATCAGGTTGTAGTGGAGCAATTAAAGGACAAACAAATTGGTGAGTTTGATGTTCTTCAAATAGCAGAGGAAGCTGGTGTACTGCCCAAAGGGTCGGTCCGAGAAATAAGAAGGAATCCCAGCCTTTTAACAGAGAAAACTGTGAATGTTTCTCCTGAGAAGCTCAATGATTTCTTCAAAACAGTGGAGAGTAAATTCCCATCCTGCCGGTTTGCTCTGTTTGGCATGAACAGAAACGGAGAGCTGAAAGAGTTGAATGTAATGCCACAAGGAGAGAATGGGATGAGACCAGTACCCCTGCTGTTGACTGAGGGAGGCTTCTGCCAGTACATGTACCCCAACAAAGACAGTGCCGAGAAAGCTGCAGAAGAACAAATAAGAGCTGCTCTGTGTTTCACTCCATGTGAGCTGAAAAACTCCGACAGCCTCTGCTACGTCCCGGGGTTCCTCTCAGATCTGGTCCAATCCAAGCTAAAGGCTTGGATCGAAAATGCCTTCCATGCACAAATCATGCAAATGGATCATGAATACGTCCTGGAGAAACACGGAATAGTGCCAGTGGATTACAGCTGCACAGGCGTCGTTGAAAACTTCATGAAGTGGACAGACGGCCTGCAACAGTTCCTAGAGATGAAGCATGGGTTTAAGCTGAGTGACGTAACAGCTATCACCAACTACATGTCCAGTGTTGGCTTGCTTCAAAAGTATGGAAGTCAGATCTACGGAATGTCAGGGACTCTGGGCCAACAAGCAGAGAAAGAGACTTTGCAAGGAATCTACGAGGGCATCACAACCTGTAAGATACCTTCTTTCATACGCAGAAAGCTGTTTGAGGTGGAAGGAGTGGTCCTGACAGATGAAAACCAATGGGTGAAGAAAATCTGTGACGTAGTGGCTGAGCAAACCAAGGCCACACCGTACAGGAGTCAGAGGGCAGTTCTGCTCATCTGTGAGACGATCAAGCGAGCAAAGACCATTCAACAAGCTTTAGGAGCTGAGGTTCCAAAGAAAAGCCTTTATGTTAACAACAACATGGACAACAGTGCAATTTTTGCCAAGAATCTTGGGCCAGGAGAAGTCATCATAGCAACAAATCTCGCAGGTCGTGGAACAGACCTTCGGATTTCAGATTCAGTTAAAAAGGCTGGAGGTTTGTTGGTTGTGCAGACCTTCCTACCCAAGAATGCTCGAGTAGAGGCTCAGGCCTTCGGCCGTGCGGGGAGACAAGGCTCTCCTGGGTCAGCTCAGCTCATAGTCTGCTCCAGTCACCTGTCACAGCCACAGCAATTAGTAGTTTTGACAAGGAAACTTATGTCTGCCTTTGAAGAACTGCTAGACGTCGGCTCATTAGGGCAACATGTGTTTGTGAGGTGCTTCAGACATTATCTTAGAAGCGGGAATGGCGACCAACGTAAAGAGCTGTCTGAGATGCTGTCGCATGTTTTGGATGAAGAGTCGAATTCTGTTTTAAAGTTAGCTAAAAGCTTCAGAGATGACAGTGTGGCTGAGGCTCTATCTAGCTATGTGGTCAATCACATCCCAAACATTAAGAAGAAGGAGGAACTCTTCAGCCAGTATCTGGCAGTACTAGATAGTCTGTACATTAGTAGCAACAACAAGCCAGCTGAGTCGGATGTAGCAGCACTGAATGAATTTTGGGGTATGTGGCTTCTTACAGAATACACTGAGGATAAATCCATCAGTACATTGAAACAAAGTCTGAAAGAAAGCCTAAACAAAGCCATGCAGAAACTCAAGAAGGGAGAATCTCCTTTATCGAACTTGCACCACTACACCCTTTATGGTAGTGAACTTCGAAAGAAGGGAAAGCTTTCTGAGAGCATCAGCATGTACACCAAAGCCATAAAGGAGGACCACTGCTGGGCCGCTGTGGCATACTACAACCGAGCGTTTGCATGTCTAACCCAGCAAAATCAGCACCAGGATCCTAACTGCATTGATCGAGCCATTGGGGATTTGCGAAATGCTCTCAAGTCTGTCGATCTCTACTGTGAACAGCTTGATGTGACTCATAGGTATGCCGGGAAGCAAACCATCAGACTGACAAGATTTGACCACCATATTGTGGCCAGGCGCACTGTTTTGGTGTCCTTCAAAGCAAACATTTTCATAGCAATACAGAAGTTAGATACCGCCAGAGACAGAGGTGGATATGTAAAAGTGGATGAGAAACTTGTCTACTTCCTTGCCTCTCGGGAGCACATTATTCCATTGGCACTACTTTCCTTGGGATCTGTCGGGGTCATACGTTCCAGAGACCCTCTGAGCAGCCAGCAACTCATCAGCCACCCGTCCTTTGATGTCTTCATTGAGCTCCACAGTCTAGAATCTATTGGCCTGACTCGTATCTACGAGTTAGACACGCTCTTCTCTGTGGCTGGACTTTTTTCAAAGATAGCTAGGATTCTGCGGTCGTGATTGGATGGCTGGACAATTTTCCTGGTGGCCGAGAAGGTGTTTTGATCATTGCAGCCAAAGTTACTTAAGGTTTTTTTTTTTTTCAAAAAAAAGAAAAGAAAATCCGCAGAAATGACTTGAAACAGTGATTAAAGATTTAGTGTAAATAAACAACAGAAACTGTAATATCACAGGACAAAGATTATATCTGATCATTCTCTGTTTTTAGTTTCAGTGAAAACGTGATGTTTTTCTGGGAGTAATTGTGTCTCATTTTAATACATAATTCATTAACCTAAGCATATATTTTTAATTACATTTATCCATGATTTACAACATCGAGATGAATGAATGAATCATTTCTTGTAAAACCTGTTTTTTATGTTGCAAGATCCAGACATGATTTATGTAATCTTGTTCATTTTGCTTAACAATTTGTTTTAACATTGTTTTGTACTAACAAAATTTACACCTGTAACGCTTCATATTTTAATTAGTGTAGCGTCTGGGCAAAAACAGCCAAATATTATCAGCTGAAATGAAAAGAGACATTCAAAAATGATTTTCTTTTAATATTCAAGGAGAAACTTTTTTAATGAAAATTTCTTATGGAAATATATTTTTTCTGGATTGTTTGTTTTTGATTTGACCCACTCAGCATTCATTTCCATGTTCATCCATTTGTGGTTCAAGTGTATTCCCTGAATCATGCAAGCGTATCACATTACTCAAAGCATCTATATATCTTTCCTGCCCCTGTGTGGTGGTTTATGGTAACTATTTAACATTTTTCTTTGTCTTTTTGTATATTTTGATCCAGCTGTGGGTCTATTAATCAAAATTGTATTGCATTGAATAGATGGCAAATGTCTTGAATTGGATTGTATTTTTAGAATGTCTGGAGATTACATTTGTTGTGATTTCACACTATATAAATCAATGTTAAGTGAACTGAAGATTGCATGATTTAATGAGATGAACAGAATAGATATAGTGTTACTGAACAGCTGGTTTTAGTTCATTTAATGTAAAACAAGTAAAAATTAATTGCAAGATCAATAAACCTTTGAATTTAGTAAATGTGTTCTTAACATGTCCAATAATATACTTATGAAGGCAAAATCATGTCCTTGTAAAATTACAATAATGTGATACTAATATGTTGCAATAAGAATGGTATGCTGTTGACAGAATAGTAGAAATGTTTACATTAGGAATGTGTGGCAATTAAACCTGTTTACCGCATTCAACAAGTTCTCCATTGGATTGAGATCTGACTCCTCTTTTTTCAACCATATTGCTTGTTTTTTTTTTCTTTTTCGTCTTTTACATCCTTTCACAGGGTTCTGAACACACAAAGGGGACGCCACACAAAGGCAGCAGCTTCAGAGCTGCTCTGATTTAAAAGAGTGATCGATTTGCAGCTCAAATCCTCCCCTTTCCCATTTTTTAAATTGTTAACTTCTCCTTAAATTATGATAACCCCTGCCAGGTGCCATGGTGAGAATACTGAAAGGGCAAATGAGAAGGTATAAAGATCACAGACACGAGACATGTGATTCTTCTTTATATTTTATTAAGTTTGCTTTTTTCAGGATGTTCATTGTGTTACACAGAAATTAGCCACACAAGTAAATCTGATTTTATTTTTATTAACCTGTAATATTTTTACTGTTAATCATATTTTCATTATTATTATTATTATTATTCTCCCTTATTATAAGCGCTAATGCTAAAAAAGTTACACAAGAACTATCACACGGTTAACTAACTTGTGAGCACATCGGGACATTAAACTAACACTTCACATAGGTTTAGAAAAGAAAAGAAGAAGAAAGACTTCCAGATGTAAAAAGGGAAAGGAAAGGAGCGATCAAAGTAAAAACAAACTGATAAACAATGACAGAGCGTTTCCAGTCACACAACCCGGCTCAAATCTCCAGAGAGACCCTTATCATTTATGTAGACACGCTTTCATTTGAGCCCGGAACAAGCCAAACGAACCACCAGAAAACAAACAGCATCCCACTCGGAGTCAAACGCTGCACCCATAACAACTACTGTTCCCGTTATCGGACTTTCCTTCACCCCTTTTATCATCGTCGCTCAGTCTCATCCAAAAGCTTTGGGAAAGGAGCAGTGGACACAAACATGTGCGGGGAACGGGCCACCGCCAGCTGATTCTCTCTAATCAGACATCTACTCCATAAAAAAACTACAAATTTAAGAAAAGCTGCATGGAGCTTTAAAACGCACATGCTCTCATCTGTTTGCAGGTTCCCTCTGAAGTACGGTTCAGTGGCTACTGGTCTCAGGCAGTGGTAAGCTTTGTCCTCAGGAATTTAGAGGAACGCTGGATTCAAACCCTAGTTGGGGCCCTTACTGTTGGCAGTATGTTTCGCTGACCTCTTTAAGAGGGGGGGGGGGGGGGGCAGTGGAGGGCAGCGGGCAGAGCGAGACGGCCGGTTACAGCTCACGACAACCTCAGGTTTTTGCCAGGTTTTACCCTCACACCTACGCTTTCCTCTCAAACCCACACACCCACACACACACACACATACAGAGACTCACACCACTTGTTAGCAGATTACAAAAGAAAAGCATTGTCCAGTCAATATTCATGATACCAGGCATGCAACTTCCAAACAGTTCATAGAGAGGGGAAAATAAAGAATCCAGAAAAATAACAGAGCTTCCTGCCCAATTCCTTAAATCTAATAAGACTAATAAAATAAAATAAAACATTAAAAGAAGGGGCAATTGGAAGACATAAACAACCTGGCAACACCAAGGAAGTAGTATTCAGTCTAATGGCTCTCATTGGCTGTCGTCACATGACGGAACGGCCAATCAGAAGCTTCCGCCCCACGCCGAGACAGGTTACAAAGACAAAGCTCAGTCAGATAAAGAGAGAAAGTAAAAATGTAAAAACACAACAAAAACTAGCTTAAAAAGTGGTAGACACACAATGTTGTAAGTATCTCTGCTATAGTATGTTTTTTTTTTCATCTATGTCATATTAAAGTCATCATGTAATAAAGAGAAAAGTGTTGTAGTTTTTTTTCTATTACATCATCATCATCGTTACTGTTTTCAGAGTTATTACTATCGATGGACGCGAGCTGTGCGGCGCTATGAGCCACACCGCGTCTAAATTAAAGGGCTGACAGAGGCTCCAGCAGAGGGAGGGAGGGAGGGAGGAGCGGCTGCTGCTCTTTATCTACGTAATCGTTTGGTGCTTCTCTGTGGGACGGACCAGCTAGTTTTTTTAAAGACGGGAGGAGAAGAAAAAGTAAAGACTTGGAACTGGATAAAATCTCAGTTTCCTCTCCTCCATCCCTCGCTCTGCCTCTACTCCTACTCTGCTCTGGTGGGGAATGGTGGGAGTCGTGTAATGACATAAGAAAGCCGTTTGTCTCTGCTCCGGCACCTTCACCTTCGCCTCCCGCTCGCCGTGGCCCTCCTCTCTTTCCCGCTCTCACTCTCCGCATCCCTCTTCAGCAGGACACCTCCATGGTCTGGGAGGGGCTGGGCGGCATCTGGCCGCCTTGCGAGCCCTGGGACAGGGTGCGGGAGCGAGAGCGGGAGCCATCCATGGAGTAGGAGGAGGACAGGGAGGTGGTGCGCGAGCGGGAGAGGCGGGTCATGCACGAGGACGCCACTGTGGGGAAACAGAAACGCGGCTGTAGAACTGTATAAATAAAAATGACTTGTATAATAAATATATATATATATGTATATATATATATATAAAACCCTTGTGGTTATTAGTGGAAAGCGACCTTTGAATCCCCATTTTTAAAAGCCAACTTACTGTAGCCCATCCCCTGGATGAAATACTTGAAAGCCTCGGTCAGTTTGGCCGGCTGCGAACAAGCAAGAACAGAAATCTGGTTTCACATTCCATTTGAAATAAAAACGTAAAGAAGCCATTGGCGGCTGTATGCGGAAGTCTGTTACACTTTGTACTTTAGCCAGACTGGACTAGAAACCAAAATCACAAGAACTGCTTAGAAAGAAAGCAAGTTAAAAAGATACAGTTTACCATTTTGCTCGGTGTCTTTTTCTTAATGACACAAATTGCGTTTCTACCTGAGTGAGCTGAGGGAGACCACCGGCGTCAGCCATCTGCGACCAAACAGAAGAGTTAAAGCAACACGACAGACAAAAGAAGTAGCAGAGAGAAAGAGGAAAAAAAAGGAAGGAATGATGAGGTTCACCTTGAGGAAGGAGGTTGTTGTTGGGTCCAGTTTGCTGTTGCACTCCACCTGGTGGTGGCACAAAGAACACATCATGAACCTCCCCACCCGAAGAACCCCCCCCCCCCTTTACACCACAGGCTGGACTTACAGCGGCCTCCTCATATGGAGCCTGATCCCCCACCACCAGCATCACTGGACACCTGGGGAAGAAACGTGTCATTCTTCCACTGAGTGGCATTTTTAGACGTTTATGTGCATAGAAAAGGAAAAGGCGCGTACTTGAAGGTGCAGTTGCGGTCGAGGGTCAGGTCTCTGCGGCTGTGGGGGCAAAAAGACGGCGTTGGTTTATTGACATGAAAAAATAAACAAATAAGGCCTGATCCCATCCGACCAATGAAGGTCTGACCTGTTGTAGGTCTTCCAGAAGAGCTCCATGTTGATCAGGTTGGAGGCTTTAGAGATGCGGTCTCTGTGGAACTGCACCACGTCTGTGTTTGACGACAGCTCCTCCTGGGAGAGGGGTTTCAAACTTTCTTAGCGGCGGGTCTAGAGGAGAAGCCGTTCAGGCTCGTGCCTCCGGCTGCCCGCCCTGACCCGTACCTGACTGAAAAGGTGACACAGGATCTGCTCCGTGAGGGAGGACGTCACCGAGCTGAGCTGCAGGGGGAGAGGACACGGCCCTTCGGTCAGAGGCAGAAGCAGTGGTGCTGTGGAGCAGCACATCTCATCTCACTGATAAACCCGCCCCCCCTGAGGACCAAACTGCTTTGCGTAAGCGGTCAGAAGGGAGGTGTGGCCGTACCTTCTGAGCGGCCCAGTCCATCCAGCCTCGAGCGTTCGTGTCGATGTTGACCAGAACCAGACCCTCCACTGATTCTGGGTTTGCAAGCTATGTGCAGGCAGGGGGTGTTGAGAAAAAAAACAAAAAAGTTCAGGATTTTCAGCAAAAAAAAAAGACATGAAAAAACTTTATTCAACTAGTATGAAAGAAAATCATTTAGACACACAGAGACACACAAACACAGATTCTGGGAGCGATTAAAGCCTGTTCATGAACTGGCCACATGTTCAGAGGAGTCCATAGTTCAGTGTCTTATTGGAGAAAAACTTCCACCAGTTAGCAGTAGTGAATTGTGGGTCTTTATGGTAGTTTATGGACTTGTTGTGGACTAAGTCATTTCTTGCTGAGGTAGCAGGACCACTTCTGTTGGAGTCGTATCTGTTCTTGGAATACTGCGAGTTGTTGTGTTTATTGTGTCAACTTCAGCTTTCCAACAGTGCGTAGCATGTGTAGGTACACGGAAAGCGGGCTGAGGATGACCCCAGATCGGTCTGAAAATGTGGTTTCTTAGAGGCCAAGATTGATCATCCATGCTGATATCTGATCAGCATATCTGATATTAGAAATTGGATTTGCTCACCGTGAACTTGGAGAGGATGTAGGCTCCTGCTCCCACGCCCACTCCGATCACAGTGCGGAAGCTGTCGGGGGGGAGGAAGGGAGAGAGAGGACCAGTTTAACACATGCATGCTGATGTGAGCACGGCGGCAGAAGTCTGTCTAAGCTGGACCAAACGGGACCGACTCACTTGAAAAACTGCAGCACGGCCGGGATCATCTCTGCGATGGTCTCCATGGAGGGGTACTGGTAGCTGGGGGGGGAAAGAACACTGTCATCTGTCTGAGCTGAGATCCTGAGAAACCTGTTTTAGGTCAGTCAAACACAGGCTAACAGCTCTGTTTATTGGGATTTAAGCCAAAAACAAAGTTAAAGCTCAGATTCTGCTGCCATACATGTTACTAAATCTTCCTGAGCCACTAAAATAACCACAGAAGGAGGAGAAGAGATGGAGGAAGTACAAGGAGAGGGATTTTGTTTAAATCTCTGACATGAGGGCATTAGAGAAATGAGGAGGAGGAGGAGGAGGAAGGTGGTGGGAAGGCTTTTTTATCTATTAAAAAAAACAACAACAAAAGGAAGGCTTAATCTTAATCCTGCACAGGAGATCGTCGTTTCCGTTTCTGGAAATTCCACATTCAGAATGAAAAGGCAGAGGGAGGCCGTACCCCGCGGGGTAGGCAGCGGCCCCGTCCTCTTGGCCCGGGGCGTCAATGTGAATCAGGGTGAAGTTCTTGACTATCTCCTGCATCTCCTCGAACTTGAACAGAGGGGAGAAGCAGCTCTTGCCTGCAAAAAAAAAACAAAATATGGGAGAAGGCGGAGTGCAATAAAGAGGTGGGTGAGAGCTTCTGGAAAAGACCGAGGCCGAGGGGGGGATTGGGGGGTACTCACTGTCCAGACCCACGTCGTGGAAGGTGAGGATGGCGGGCCTGCGTGTGGTCCTCGTGCCGTGGAGCGTGACGTGCAGCACGCCGTGCGGGGTCTCCACGCTGTGCTCCTGAAGCCGGTTTCAATCACAGAATTTCAGCTTTTAAAGGGCATTACCACACAAACATGTTACCTATGCTGTCCTTTAGAGTCAGAGCCGGTACTCCCAACTCAAGGGAACATTAAAATGTTTCGAGTTTGAATGACTACGCTTATTAAAGTCTCAAATTAGATTCCCCGTCCTTAAGCAGACCAGCCTGCAGCAAAATCTAAAATCTAAATTTTATGCTAAATCTCAGCCCTTTGACCCCACTATCTGATTATGTTTCAGCCTCTGTTTCCTCAGCCGCTGACGTGTTGCAGGGGAAAAAAGAGGATGACTAATTCCTCTCTTTGTCTGTTTTTGCTGCCCTGCTATTCCAGAAATAAAGCGTAGCCTAGTCTGGTGGTCACAGCCCAGCTGAAACGGCATTTTATAGACTCTATAGACTTTCCAGCGTTGGTCAGATCCTTTTCAACATGGCGCACATTGCGGCCTCACCTGTCCTTGGTCGAGGAGTATCCTCGCAGCCAGCTCAGCAGCATCCTGGGGGAGGCAAAAAAAGGGATCGTAAGGTAAACCAACACAAAGGAGAAGTTTCTGCTTTTGTTAAAAAAGGAAAAGAGAACAGAAATGAGAGCATCCGCTGCTTTAAAAAAACAAAAAAAACATCTTAGACCTCTTGCGTTATGTGAAGCCTTGTTGTCTGAGAGACACCCACAGTGCTGGGATGGATGGCATCACACAGCTACAGAGCAGCAGAGATCCTCATCAGAGAAGCTCTGACAGCGGGGTTATCCACAGGCTGCTTCAATTCAACCCAGCTTGTGAAGTACCGGTGAAAATTGGCAGTAAAAGGAAGCTGAATTAGCTTTGAGTGTGTAAAGAGAAAATGGGGAGTCCTGTCTGGAGAATTTTAAATGACTGAATGTATATATATATATATATATATATATAGATATACACACACATATAGTATATACAATTTAAAACTTATATGTGTGCTACTCAGAGTACTCAGAGTTATTTATCATGTTGTAATAACTGTACTTTCATTTATACATAAATACCGGATATTTTTGTTCACTATAAGCCTATTTTTTGGAATGCTGTAATCCCCCTTTTGTCCAGCAGGCGTCAAGAGCGTGACACGAGCAGCTCTGCTCTGCAGCGCCGCATCTGCACAGCAACACCAGCGCAGAGCGGGATGTGCCCGCACTCCTTCAGGGCTTTGACGTCAGACCGGCGCATACGAGCCAGCGCTGCAGCTGTGTGCAAACACATGCATGATCAAACACACACACACACACACACACACAGATACACGCACACAAACACCAACACAGGCTCCCATTCAGGCTCCACAGTTTGCGCATATGTGCTATGAACACATGTTGTCACATGTGGGGTTTGCTCAGACTCAGCGGTGCTACACACACACACACGTCCAGCCCGGTCACGCACACACACACACCAGCTCTATCCTATGCGTGGTTGTATGCGAGTTACTCAGCGTGGGAATGAGTGTGTGCGTGATGGAGACCCTCTCTGACCTTGGCAGGATCCGCCTGACCCGTGAGCAGAGGCTTCTCCTCTGTGATGGCGATCTCCTGCATTTCTGTTGTCATGGTGACTCCTCCTGTAAGGTAAAAGACAGGACGAGCACATCTGGATGTCAGTACCTGTTTCTAACAACCGCAGCATGGTTAGAGCATCACACGTTACGAAAGGAGCGCCGTCAAGAATATGATAAATACGAATTTAAAGGTGTGTGAGTGATAACTGCCAGCCCAGCGTGAATGTTCCACAGGGAATACACACACGCTGAGGTCGGCCCGCACACACTCACACACACACACTTGGTGTGATTAAATACAGCATGCAGCTGTTATCTTCAGGGGACTTTGTCTGAGCTGTGGGACCTTCTGAGAGTTAATGAGTTCTTAGCGCTGGTAGAGATGAGCAGAATACGGTTTTGGGGCAGAAAACAAAGAGCTAATCGAGGAAAAGGAGGACGTGGGAAGGCATGGACACGGTGGATTGTTAGGAACGCAAAAAGCGGAAAGAGGCTGAGAATTACCGCGGCTGCCCGAGGAGAGGCAAAAGGGACCAATCAAAAGAGTTAGTTTAGCAGAATTTCATTTTTGTTCATGCTAGCACAGCTGGCTGTGGTTTTGTGTTAAGAAATGTAAGGATACGAGGCCTTTAACGACACATTTATTCCAATTATATCTGTCTGTGACTCCATTTCTCTCCCTTTTTACTAGGAGGAGCTGGAGAAAAATTGGAAGTCAGACTTTTTTTTTTTAAACTATACTGTGTTGGACAGGGTGTAACCGACCTCCGCCTAATAATGATTTCAGTAGTTACTTTCATCCATAGAGCAGACAAAACATCTCTTTTTCTCCCTTAGTTCCCCTTTCAGACTTTGCTGAGGGAAAAGTAAACAGAAAAACTGAGGACAGCTGATAACATTACGCTCTTTCTGGTATTTAATCTGAAATATGGGACCTTTAGAAATGGCTTATTTGCTTGTACGTGTCTGTGTGTGTGTGTGTACGTACTGAGGCATGAATCATATAAACCGATGATAGTTCTCTATCTGCAGGATTGGCATTGCATCAGAGGAGCGGAAGGAGGCAAGCTAGTGTGTGTATGTGGGCTTGTGCACGTGTGCTTTTGCATCAGAAAATGAGCAGCTAGCCCCCGGGGATGGGGGGAGGAAATGATTAGTCACCAAAGACCCCAACACATACACACACACACACACACACACACACACACACACACACACACACACA
>CAJRST010014446.1:7745796-7760086 GCA_907169785.1 Menidia menidia | reverse complement strand
ACACACACACACACACACACACACACACACACACACACACACACACACACAAACGGGAATAGCTGCTACTGTTTGCCTTCTTTGCACTCAGATGGTTAAGAACATTCGCAAATGCTAAATTGGTGTCTATTCTGACACGATTTCCGCCACAGTCTATAATTCACTCGGTTATGGATTGAAGCTAAACGCCACCCGGCAGCGGAATCCCTTCCTTTGTGTTTTGGAACGGTGAGAGCTCTGGCTGGTCTCCTCCAGGGGTTACCCTGAAAGCAAAATTGCATCTCTCTGCCACGCAGAGCGGTGATCTCCTGAGTTAGGGTTAGTTTCAAGTGGAAAAAAAACAAAAACAAAAACCAAGCTCATTTTCTCATGGAAGGTGAAAATCCTGCAGACGAAGTGAGTCAACAAATACTGGGCCCATTTTGCAGTTAAACCTGCTGTTATTCTTTACTATAGCCTGTTCCAGATACAAGCTGTTCACGCATGCCGGTTGCTATGAGCAATGCTATATGGATGACCTATATATGGACCGATTCATTCTATGAAAAGCTCTGCCTCTTTGTTGCACCATTTTCACCAGCTTAAAGAAAAAGGATCCAAAATGGGAATCCTCCTCAAGGGAAACAATCATTTTGTCCAAACCCACACACACACAGTCAGACGTCAAATCTAATCAAATATTTTCCGCCTCTTTTTGGGGTCTTGGTCGGAATTCTTGTGCCTCCTTAAGTCCAAAGGTGAATTCATTTATCAGAAGACCCCAGATTCAACTACTCGTGCCAACAGGATGTGCCTTCACCCTCTAGACGGTCCCCTTTTGTAAAACCAGCACCCAAGCAGAGGAGCAAAGCTGCAGAGATGCCAATTAAAATGACAGGAGATAAAACAATGTGACCAGCAGGGTGTGACAGGAGGACAAAGACAGTCTCACTCAGACTTCTGTTCCCAACACAGCACACAGTTAAGGTGGGATGTCTCCTTCTGACTGATTGCACCGTGCTCCTATTTTCGTCTTCCTTGGGAATTAGGAGGCTGCGGCACAGCTAGGAGCTGTTGATCAAACACAAATGATAAACTGATAACTGACAAATGTGAGCGCAACCAAAAAAATTTCCAACACGAGATGACTAAGCTCTTGTAAAATGTTTAGTCTTCTCCATTTCTTCATCTGTTTTTATGACTGGCAACGGATTTCCCGTCTCCTTTTACGTCCTCCTACCACAACCCGCCCTCGACTCTTTAGCTCTTATGTTGGCTGGCAAAACAATTAGCTTAAAGACAATATCTCCGGCAACCAACCATGGAGTTGGATGCCAATTGTCTGGGTGCTTCAGCAGGTGTCAAGAGTCAGGGCCAAAGGAGAGGCTTGGTTCAGTTTTATTCTCCTAAAAGAAGAAGCTAGACTCCATTCTCAATGTTTAACTCCAATGTTTAACTCTGCATCTTCAAGGAAAACTGAATGTTTTCTCTTCCTTGTGTGCGTTCCTGTAGCTGAAGTACACTTTATATTGCCTTGTGTGCGTGTTGTGCTCTCCACTCGCTTCGCCTTTTAATTCAACCATTATGGTTGCGAGTAAATAGCTCTTTGTTTGTGCTGCTTGGAGGAGCAAAAATCAATGTCAGTTGATCAAATAATTTGTTTAGTTGATCAGTTTAGTACAGAACGCGTCCCCCTTGTTGCATCGTGTCCATTCTTTCCTCAACAAACGAGTTGAACTCGGCTAGAAAGAGCAAAGAAAAGAAGCAAAAACACATCCGTGGACTCGCTGTTGCAGTTCTTTTTGTGTGTCTGCGTTTAACAAAACAGCTTTATGCTAGAAAACACAGGTCACTGGTTACTGAAAACGCAGCGTTCCTACACTTTCAAAAGTCACATGACTACACTGTACGCTGACCACCACTGGGACGAGTCTCCCTCAGTCTTCCGACAGCTTAACATTTAAACGGGCCCTGCCCTCTCCGTCGTACGCCGCTCTTTACGCTCTGCTTCTCTGAGTCGGAGTGTTTTAGAGCGCGTGACAACGGCGAGACGGCACAGGAGGCACCCAGACTGGAAGGGAGGGGGGGGTATGGGGGGCCACAGTATTTCAGCTGTCAGGCGGCAGTTGTGCAGGTCATCTGCTGCAGAGAACAGGTTCCACGTCTCAGATGCACGTCGCCTTCGACCATCGCTCCGGCTGAGCCAATCCCAGCTCCTGTAACGCGCGCGTTTCTACCCACTGCCAGCAGAGGAGCCTTTTGTTTTGCTCCGTCCTGTCAGCGGGTCGCCTCGGTCCAACATGTCACAGTCGGTTTTTATCAGTCCTCCCTGTGAGCCCCCACCCCCGCCTCTTCTCCTCATCCTGCTGTCCTCTTCTCTGTCACGCCCACTCCGTGTCTTCCACCTTCAGCGCAGTGCAATGTCACCGCGAGGCCCCCCCCCCCCGCACGTCCGGCGGCCTCACGCTGAAAAGGTGGCGTGTAGTCCTCCGCAGAGGGGGCCGCGCTGGTGTGGGATTTGGATCGGTCCTTGGCTGGTTTTTCTGTTGTGCCCGGGTACGTCCCGGTTAACAATGGCTTCCATCATCCCAATGATACGAAATGTTTATGTGTTTGCCCCTTCGTCTGAGCTTTTTGAGTTTGTTATTTTGCCATCCTAAGAGGCCATTTTCCACATGAAACCTCACAACTGCTGAAGAACGCCAAAGATGGAGGGACACCTCGTCCTTATCGGCTGTGAGACAGCAGGGGTGACCGCTTTGGCGGGATGAATTCCATTCCCTCCTTCTGCCCTCTTTCTTTTTCTGATCGCCTTCTCTGAGCTCGGTACCCCTCCCTCCATCTTTTTCCTCACACCGCAGACCTGCTATCTGCCTCCCCTCACGATTCCCGCCAGCCTCTTCTCCTCGTTCTGCAGCGTGAGCGCCAGTCTCTTTCCCCTTTTCCCCTGCCTCCCGGCCTCCAGGGGAGAGGAGAAATGGGCAAACTTTCCTACGAACGATACTCCTTTTCTTTGGTCTCGTTGCCTGCTGTGTTTGCAGTTCGGAATAAAGAGGTGTGGCTGGCACACACACACACACACACACACACACACGCAGATGCCTGAAGTGGGGCACTGGGCATTAAGGTCACCCACATCGAGGCTGACGGCTGAAATACTAAAAAGGTTAAACCTCTGGTATTTGGGGACCGCGCACAACCGCTCCCGCATGCGCGTTAAAGACACAAAAAGGGCGGCGGGTAACAAAAAGGTCTGAGGCGAGCGAAGGAAGGGGGATTTAGAGCTCGATTCCTATGTGTGTGCGTTTCTTTTTTAATCTTATCAAAGATGATGACATCTCAAAGAGGCAGATGTTTCTGCGATGTGCACATCTGGTGGCTGGGTGTGTCGAAGAGCACAAATAGCTGTGATTTTCTCTCTTTGTCTGCGTTTGTGCCGTCTTTGTTCTTGATTCAAACAGACTCTTTTATACTCGCTTCCTGTTTTTTCAATTTTTTTTCGGTGGAGCGGGTGCTGGGAGGTGTACCTTTTTTGCTTTGTCTACCCTCATTACTTTCTCTTTTAGTTCCTTCTATTTGTTGGTTGTCAGTTTGCTTGTGTGTCCCAGCTTACTTTGGCATTGTCCTGCTTTGTTTCTCTTGGACCAACTCTGTCCTACTGACCTCATCGGGTAACTCGGTGAAAACGGAGAAATGTATTCTTGTTCTTGAAGCGGCAAAAGAAAAAGGAAAAAGTTGGTTTTGGTTCTGACATTTCAAATTTCATGAGAAATTCAGCAGCCGGGCTCCTATAAAGTCCATGTATCTAAGTTGGACAGCAAAATGACAACATCACATTTGTTTTCAACTACTGTATCTTTGCAGGTCCACTGTATCTATGTTAGATCCACCCACCTCTTCTTTGATGAACACCAGGTTAAATATACAATGGTTCAGACTTCTAGCCGACCGATAAGTCATGGTAGTGTTTCAAAAAAGGAAAACAGGTTCTTTTCAATGCTCTAAAATCAACTCCCACTCCTTCTGGTGGTCTTGTGGAACCGAGTTGCGAAGACTGCCAGGATGAGTCACATGCTTTGAAAATATCATTCTTCCTGACAATTCTATTTTCAAATTGGCATCTTCATTTTGGCTAATCAAACTAAGTGAATCGTGACTTTACAGTAGACGACGCTGGCAGAAATCTATCATAACATAATTACACTGACAAAGATTGTCTCTTTTTAAGTTTTTTTTTACTCTACACATAAGCAACCGTTTCTGCTCAGACCAATACTAAGAAATCCATTTTCATTTTAGGGAAGTCATGCACGACAGCAGGATACAGTCAAGTCATGCTACTCAGGCTGGTGTGCTTATGAAATAACAAAAGAGATTAAACCTTTGTTATAAAGTCAGGGTTGCAAATTAACTGTGGGCGATTGTGCTCTGGAAACACAGTTTTGACGGCCTCAACTTAAAATGTCTTTGGTGCAAGATAATACATATTTCACTGACGATGATGTGCTCATAGATGTGTGAGTAACCCGCTTGTGAGCTCTTCTAGATGAATACATGTTAAATGGGAAGATGTCACGCTAATGTGAGTTGATCAAAATTCTTAGAAAGGCTCATTTTTTACGCTTCAGGGTGAAATTTAGTGATCTGTTCTAAAAAAAAAATGTTTTCTGCCTGGGGAAAAACAGGGATTCATCAAGATGATTGACCCCTTTAGATTTTGTTTCAAAATCTGATGTAAAGCAGCCCGATTAAAACAGACTCCACTCTCGTAGACTAGTAATGTAGCTTTCATGTTACGTTTCTGTACTCAAGCTAACGTATGTTGGGGCATTGGGGGGGGTTTCTTTTATTTAATCAGCACCGACCTGGCACCGAAAACCGTAGTTACAAATATCATATGAACAACAAAACAAAGCTTTATACAAAAGTCTGATGTAATTCCACAGAAACTAACCTAATATTTCACTTGACAATTGCAAACAGATTTCAACACCTTGGGGTTTTTTTGAACCCTCAGTGTTAAATAGAAATGCTGCTCCCAGGACTAAATCCATCCTCTCTCCTGAAGCAGATTCTGTTAGTGTGCAGTATTCTGCCGCTGTCACACCTGCTCACCGCTATGCTAGTTTAAATGTAATGTGTAGCCATGCGAGCAGACTGTCTGCTGTGATCCAAATGTTCTCTTTTTTTCTTTTTTTTACAACTGGGAACAGTCGTACGTGAGAAGCGCGCATGTGCAAAATGTCCACAGTCGTCCTGATTTACTTTGCTCCATCGAGTCAAAAAGAAAAAATAATCTGTCACCAAACTCTCTCTTGCAATTTGAGGGAGTTCAGTCACAGCCGTGCAGACTGACAACTGTTAGTTTTCTACTCTCCCTCGCAACCAGTCTGGTGTTCAGAGCGAGAGCTGGAAAGCGCTGAGAAAAATGAGCGACAAACGTTTGGAGAGAAACAAGGCACAACAGTAGCCACCATGGAGACTCAGAGGGGAGCCAAAGCGTCCCATATCTCCCCACTGAGCCAAGATTTTGCTCAGTCTCTCAGCAGATCAGTTTGGCCCCATGTGTTCTCTGTGGTTCATCACTCAGCACCTCAGCTCACTTCTCCTTTTCAGTTTCATGTCACCTATTATTCGCTCCACCGTGACCTCAGTCCTAGCTAGACTTGCAGTCTCTGTCTGTGGCTATTGGGGAGTGAACATAAAGACGTTTAACAATGTCACATTCATACTGGATAGTCAGTCAAAAATCCTTCTGTACTGTAACCATTTATAAAGATATAAGTTGCACTGACAGGATTTTTTCCACTGCTTTTCTTAAAGAACTCTTACTGAATGACTTAATTTGAAATTGAAGTTAATAAGATGATTTACTTTGATCCAAAGTTTATTTTAAAAAAAAAAGATCGGATATCGTGAATTGTGGATAAAACACTTCAGGGCTAACAAACTGCGTGTTGGTCGGTCTTTGGATGCTAATGGTTGTTATCTACAGAACACTACTAACCTCAATTTGACCCCCCAAAAAAGGGAAAGAAAATCCTGGAAAGTTGCTGTTTCCTTTGTAATCTAAAGCAAGTCAAAGAAAATCTGGGACAGCATTAGGTGCATACTTTTCCATCTTTTAAAGCTTATTGAACAATAAAAATGTCAAAGATGACTTATTACTGATGCTTTACTGTATTAAATGACCAGTACAAGAGTGAGAACTCCCAAGAAGTCTAATGCTCTCAACAGAAGAACAAATGTTGCAGAACAAAAGCATCTATTAATCTTTTTCTGCATGGTTCTCCACAGAGGAGAAATGTGAAATTAAAACTATTGCTCAACTGTGGGCTTTCAGCACTCTGCATCGGGTAATTACCTTGAATAATGACGAGAGCGCATAAAAGGGCCATTTTGTTCCGTTCAGGGCAGCGAGCCTTTGTTCAGCGCGCAAATAAAAAAATAACGAAACGGAAAAAGACCCAGGAGATTCAGACGACTGAATCGATTGTTTTGATCTGGGTCATGGGACTACAGACGAACACACAATCACCGACACACAGAATCCTGTGCAACCACACACACGCACACACACAAACTAACTGCACTTTAAACAGGGTTGAACATATATAGTGGAACCACTGGCTGAAAAAAAAGTGATGGTGCCCCAATTACTTAGGTTTATCTACCACCTAATTGTATTGCAACCCACATGCATGGTAGAATCCTGCTTTATTTCTTCTACATGTTTTATACTTGTTTCTTATACAGAGCAGTAATCTAATGCTAATAACTAAATTGGATCATACTCATAGTGGACACTTGGGCCTCTTGGCAGCTCTTTACGAGCTCGCCGAGGGCTATTCATTCTTGGTGAGTAACATTTTGCTCTTCTTCTTGGTCTGAAGCCACATTAATAACCACATGGACAGCAAAGCCATTGACTTGACTATGAAACAATGAGCATTATATAACAAAACTCCTCCCGTAAGGCTGTTTAAAGAGTTTGGGAGCAGTTGGTGTGCGTGCCGCCACTGGCACATTGGTGCCGAGAAGGCAGTCTGCAGAGATAAAACCGTCCCCGTTTTCGACAAAGTTTAACTGCAGAGACTTTTAAATGGAGCGGACATGGAGGATAACAACACTCTCAGTGGTCACGATGCATTGCTACCTTTTGTCACTTTCCTTCCTCTGCTTTGACATTCCATCCACTGAGCTCACAGATATGATGGCATCGTCCGCCACATCAGTCGCATGATGTACATGGAAGGAGTCGCATCGAGATGGGCCCCGGCCATCACTGGTCGCTCCTAATATCCTTTGTTTGGCGCTCCTCTGTCGCTGTAATAGCTGTCATGAGAGGAAAATGGCTTCCTGCTTCGTGAAAACACAATTAGAGCAGTTACCTCATTACTGCCGATGTTGAGTAGGAGTGCGTGCGGCGCGGGGCGCTAATGTCGGATGGCCTTATGGACTCGGATGGGAAATTTTAGCCGGAGGACTTGCGACCTTTGTGGGTGCCGGTGCAGATAAACAAAGTTTAGTAGAAGCTAATAACAGACTGGCTGTCCACACTCAGAGGAGAAATGCACGCCGTTTATCTGCTGCTACATCGCTACAGCTCATGTGATGACAGTCAGGGCAGATATATTAAATTTAACTGGTCGGTTTATTCTGTGAACATTTCCTTTCACTTTAGGTATCATTAGGAGCCATTCTTACAGTCCAAATCTTTTTAAAATACTTATTCTTTATTACTGCGATGACAGCAGGCTCTCTGTGAACCAACGCAGGACACAGGAAATGTCATTAATGTGCCAGAGCCAGCGTTCTGAGCCTCGCTCATCCTGATTAGAACTGAAATGTTAAGTGTGGTGATTAATCTCTGATTCAAGCAGCGGGTATCTGCTGGAAGTGGCGCTGGAAGTTCCCTCAAAGTCACTCAGACAGCTGAGCACATCCTTCAACTGCAGTATGTCTTCTACAAACGGCTCTCAAGTCTAATTCCTTCCAGTTTCAGTTTCTTTTAGCAGAGCCTTTTAAAGTTATTCTTCTTCCTTCAACTTGCTTTTGCATATTTTCATGGCAAATTATCCCCAATCCTATCAGATTAATGCAACTATTTCCTGCCTACTCACACGGTCTGTACAGTAGCTACACGTTTCCTCATCTACGAATAGACTGGTTTATTAATATTAGAGTGCAAACACAACAGAAGCAATATTGTTTTTAACCGCTGGATCATCATCTTAAAATCCCCATGCTTCAATCTTTTTTCTGGCCCAAAATCTTTGTTCTTTTCTGTTCTTGGGCACACAATCTTACCCTCCTTTTCAGGGAATGATTCTTTGGCACACAAACACAGACAAACTGGGTTTTTTTGAGAGCTCTCAGCTGGTAAAAATCCTTATGGCTGCGATGGTGTGCGCTGAAACACGGGTTTGTCATTTATGTCTATGACAAGTCAGTAATTTAACAGGTGCAAATTTTGACGTTTAAGGTTTCTTGGAAATGTATTGGAAGCTGAGTGGAACATGGAGGTTAACATATCTGGGGTATTTTTGTTCATAAAAAGGCAACTCATGAGACCCTGTTTGTCCCAGATAACCTATTATAAACTGATCTCGGCTTGGTTTGATGTATAGGACCCAGTTGGTCTGGAAAAAAAGCTGCAGAATCTCAGGCAAAAAGGCTGAGATACATCAACCCAAAAATATAACTCCATAGAAGCAGTGCCCAGGTTTCTTATTGGTGTCACAGAAAATAAGCCTAGGTATCTCACATTGCTTCGTCGTATCATTTAATCTTTTCGCTCAGTGAAGACATCGTTCTCACCCTTGTTTTTCGTATATATTTACTGGATCGTGAATTTAATTGCTTGAGCGCTGGCAGGTTATCAAAATAAATTACATATGTGCTGCAGCGCTCTGTTTCAGGGAGTTGTGCCCTGTTTTTACCACATACCTACCCATCAGGGCCCGGCAGCTACAGCTTCAGCAATATCTAGCGGTTGCTAGGAGATATGTGACAACGCAGCGCACGAGCCCCTCGGTATGGAAGCGGCTCACGTGGATCCTGGGTGCGTTGGTTCAGTTTTCGCCCCGATCAGCTCTGAACCTGCCTGAGGGTCTATTATGTAACGCACGCGCACACACACAAACACACACTTTGTGGAGAGCCACCGACAGGCCGGAGCCGGACCCTTTCAGGTTCTGGAGTAAAATCTGCCCCGCAGGGAAAGGAATAAACAGAAGAAAGAAGGAGATGTACACCTACACATTTGACTCCAAACTGAGAAATATGAATGGAGTTTGGGCAGAGGGTTCGGCTATAAATAGGCTGTTGTGAGGGCCTGTGGGAACAGACAAGGCATTGTGTTGCCTGGCCTATCTCTAACTGGCCTAAGGCCATCAGCCAGAGGACTGATCTGCACCCAGAAACAAACAGACGCACACATCAGCTTGGATGCTGCCATCTGAAGGCTGCTGTAATCTCATCCACCTACACGCCATAAAATCCATACGCAGCGACCCAGATGCTGAAATTCGCATGCTTACGCACACCTCCTACGCAGGATACCAAAATACAGAAAATTCATAGTCCTGCATGGGTTCACAAGGTGTAGACACAACCTCTGGCCAAAGCCGGTGGGAAACGCGCACAAGTGTTCCTCACAGGGGCAGAAATTGTTCAGACTAGACCGATGTCGAACACCTACGCGCCCAGCGTTGCTCCACGCCGTCTCGTCATCGGCTAATATGCTCCTCTACTCTGTGCAGACAGTAAAAATACAACTGAGCTCGTGTTACCAAGCCCACGACTGTACAGTACACTCCAAACAGACACGCAGGGAGTTGTATCTAAGCAAGTGCACAGCTATGTTTTTCTGCGCTCGAGTGCTTTCCCATCCGACCGTGTGCTTAATATTTCATAGGAGTAAGGATGTCTGGGTTTTTTCTAGGAATTTATTCTAACGTGCCAGAAAGGACGAGGAATATTTACAGCGCTTCCTGGGTTGGGAGGCCAGATTTTACCAACAAATTTCTCGAGGCCGAGGGGCTGCGACCTCCTCTGGTGGCAAGCTATTAACAAAACTGAGTCAAATCCTCTTACGAGGCCGCAGACGTGGGTCTAAGTTTGTGTGTGTGTGTGTGTGTGGGGAAGGGGGTGTTCTAGACGTGTTCAGCTGCTGTCCAAATAATTCTTCCTCTTCTTTTTTGTAGCTTGGCACTTTGCGCCTTCGTGTTGGCTGGGTTTGAGCACAGTGAGCTGACAGAAGAGCCTGTGTGTCTGTTGGTGCCAGCAGCCACAAGTGCTAAAGTAGACACTCTTATTAATAGCACAGTGGCTGTCCCCAGATGGGATGTGGAGGGCTCAAGAGGAGCTTGTAAATAAACGACATGGGGGTTGGGGGGGGGGGGGGTTGCGCGTGTCTTTATGTTTACACTCAACACTTACTTTTTCTTTTAATTCGATGTGCACAACTCCTTTGCTTTCCATGCTACTTGCATGGAAACATGTCCTACTTAAAGACGAGAGGGAGAGAAAAACCTAAGCTCCGAGGGAGCAATCTGGCAGTTTGAATATACTGAAATGTCTCACAGCAATTTTTTCCAATTCAATTTTATTTATATAATGCCAAATCACAACAACAGTTATCCCACAGCGCTTTCCAAACAGCAACTGGCATCCGTGAGGACAAAGGCTATTTGGGAGCAGCCGAGACAACAACAGGACCAAGACTCCAGATATTCTGGGAAATGACACGGGTCCAGTTTTAGCTTTTAACCGTTTCAGCCATTACAGAGTGTTTGTCTCAAGCTGGTGAAGCAGGCAGAACATTTGTTCGGTTTATTACTCTAGCTGGGTTTAAGGGGGTAATGCATTCAACTTTTTACTTGTTTTTTCTATTTATCGCTCTTTCCGGTGTCGGTTTCATACATCCTGTGTCCTTCTGTCTTCATGGTCCGACATGAGCCGTGATTTGAACCTCAGTCATCTTGTACTGTACAAATCGCTCCCACTCAGTCAATGTTGATGGATTGGCAAACACCGGGGGAGTAAATGTTAATATTGGAAGAGTAAACAGGCGAGGTGACAGTGTGAATATGCTCGGCTAGGTTTCCATCAATAGCTGGGGAAGTACATTTGCTCTCCTGCAAATGGAGCAAACGCTACTGTGATATTTAGCGCCCACTTTTACCAACCAACCGAAGGTTTTCCAATTCCAATGTGCCCACACTGGTCAATAAACACATACAATTCCAACAGTACAGAGCTCTTAACTTCTCTGTATCTAAAGAGGAGGAAAACTAGTACAAGCCCTGCGGTTTGTTGTGTTAAGTGTGTGATCTGTGGGGTCTGGTTCTCGGAGGATTTACAAATGTGTGCCACCTCCATCAGAGGAAGCGGTGCCAAGCTGCTCCCGTCCGCCACATTCCAACAATGTCAACATGTTTATCTCATTGGATTACTGGCCTGGGCCGGGCACAAACACTCGGGGTTGCAGCACCAGGGCAAAGGGTGACCGTTCCAGCTAAAGGGTTTATTTTTGGCGCCGGACAGATGTGCGACACGGCTCCAGAAGAACTTAACAAATCACCGCTGTGACCCGTCAAGAGTCCAGCCCACTGAAAGAAGAGCTGTCCTCGCCGTGCTCTGGGTCAGCAGGAAGGCAGCCGCTCGCCGTTTTTCTGGTTACGCTGGTGATGGGGAGAAATCTGGCAATAACGTGAAGCTGGTTTGTTTTCTGCTGTAAAAAAAGTAAACAAGCGGCAAACGTTCGACGTTCCCGAGACCAAATCTTCAGCATTTTAACCTTTTAACCAAACAACTCGCTCACGGACTAAGTCTCATTTTTAGTTTTAGTTCCATTTAATTATTTCAACAGCTTTTGAAAAAGATATGGTCTGCCTCTGTTTTCATTAACCCTATCACAGGCCAAGAACGGGCAACAATTCCAGCCTCATCACTCTCTGATGTGAACAGAATTCTTTTATCAAAACACTGGCTTTAAGTCTTGTGAACATTTCCAAAACCATCACTCAGGAGTACTAAGAGGAACCTGTCAAACTAAACTGGTTCCTAAATACAGCAGGGCAGCGATTAGATGAAAAAAAAAAAAAAAACCACAGAGCAGATGACAAGCTCAGCCAGCCTCTGTTGGTATGTTTCACCTCTGTGGAACAGCTCCAGTTTGATGCTGAGGCAGTTACCAAAGAGGTGGATTTCTTCACCACCTTCACTGGGATAAAGCAGCAGTTCCCACCCCCATGCCACCACCTTTATCACCCACATAGGCGACCAGCACTGTCAAAGACAGAGTAACAAGGAGCCGAGGTTGGAATCAGTATTATGTGATGTTACTTCATCATTTTAATGCATTTGAACCACACTGCTCATAGAACAAGCAGATCCCTAAAGATTTGGACAGCCTAAAGCTCTGGATTTCCTTCAATAACACCTTCACGTCAGCATATAATCAGACTTGTGTTCTCTTCGAGGGGACGTGTGACTGTTAGAAGGTCTGGTAAAGTGAGAGTGTCGCAGCGACAAATCAAAAAGGTGGCGCGAAGGCAGCATATTAAGATTTCATTAGCTGAACAGAAATAAGAGAACGACTGAAAAGAACTTTAAGCGATCCCCATCAAAGCAGGCCTGATTCTGGAACTGGATGATCTGTGGAAACTAACTATGTTGATATACAAATGCGCAGATGATTAGTTCTCGTGACCTTGATAAATAAAATGTTCCACTGAGATATATCTAACCACTAACATATTCAGCTCCCAATCAAGTCAGCAGATTAACAATTACAAATAGATTCTAGCTGTGTTACCAAATATGCTCAGTTTCATATAAAGAAGACATCAGAGTGCATAGAGTGCAGCATGGAATCATATAAGTTGTGTATTTTCTTCCTACTCTTGGAGGAGTGAATGATAAATAGAGCCATCTGATGTATTCATACAGTAAACATGAAGAATCTCTCCATGAACTGTTAGTGTTTTATATACATCTTTGTTTTAACCAGATGTTAAGCTGTCCTCATCCTTGAACATTTCAGAAATGCCCCCCCTCAGACATCGCTGTTTGGTGGTAGAGGCCTTAAAGGAATGGTCAGATATTTCCCCAGCCCTGCAGAGTTAAATCTCACAAATGTGTCACTTCGGGCTATGGGTCTGTGTGAGATATGGGAAATGCAAACACAGAAATCCAAGCAAAAGTAGCGAAGAGCTGCCAACTGAAGGTGGACTTTTGCACTCTTCAGCTTCCATCTGAAGGTCATGTTAATGTGTCTACCGTACCATACTGACACCGAATGTAGCTGATGGAGTTCCTGATGGCAGCTTCATGCTGTGGGACTGAGACTGAGCAGCATTAAAATGGATTAACCTCGTCTCTTTACCCTTGGAGCTTGTTACCGTCAGTTTCAAAGCTAAAGTAAAGTTTAGCACATCTGAGATTGCTTATCTATCAATTGGTTTGAAGCTAATAAATTAGGCTGCACAGCATTGCCACTGGGTGGCACTAAAGGCACAATTCCCTATAGTAGCAATTCAATAGCAGTAATTCATTAGAATTAGAAAAATAACTTTGGGTAGGGAAAAGCAATAAAAGCAACAAAAAAAAACATTTACCAGCACCTACAGCAGATATTTGGGTTTACAATTTTCATATTTTTTTCATATTTGTAATATCATATCATATCTGGGAAGATGCCAGGTAAGTACCAAGGTCAAACATGATTAAAAACATTGTTTCATCTATCCAGTGTGCATGCAGACTTCTTTTTATACACGTCGCTACTTTTTTATCATTACATTTTTTCTTACAATTTCTTTTAATATTTTCCTACCACTATCATGTCAAGCCTAATAAAAATGGCTGAAACTCATGTAAGCTACTGCAGAGGAATGTGGGCCTTACTGATCAGCCATACTGATTTCCTAACTTCCCCTTAAAGGCCAGTTTATTGACTGGTATAAAAAAAAAAACAGCCAAATTCCCCTTTTCACTCCAGTATAATTGAAGTGAATGCAGTCTCTTTGCTGAAAAACAACACTGAATCTGATGTGAAAGTGTGGGACGACTCTGTCAAAGCTTACCAAAAGAGCAAATATCCAACCTCAAGCAATCTTTTGCAGGAGGGAGTCTTACTTTCCCGTCTCCCTCATTATGACTCTTAAGGTTATAGCTATTAGAAAATGCGGCCAATGGATATCCACCACACCCAGGCAGGAAAGCAAACGCCGACCTGCAGCCCTGTATGGGGCCAGATTCACACCCCAATCTATCATTTCTGTCACAGCGCGTGCACAACAGG
>CAJRST010014446.1:7694498-7745453 GCA_907169785.1 Menidia menidia | reverse complement strand
ACACACACACACACACACACACACACACACACACACACACACACACACACACACACACACACACACACACACAGGGGGGGGACACACCTCCATTTGACATTGGTCCACATTAGGGAGAGAGGCGAGAGCCACCAGCGACCCCCCACCCTGACGGTCCCTTCACCAACTCCTCTTTACTCGCAGAAAAAGAAAATAAAAGCCGTATCCGGTAAATAAAAATCACCCACCCGTGAAACTTACAGCTCTGCAGCCCCGTGGGGTGGTCTACCAGCCGAGCAGCACAATGGGGAGAGACTGCGGAGGCTTTTTTTTTGGGGGGGGGGGCTGCAAAGCCACCGAGCAGCCGTTGGTATACACGACCGAAGTTCAGCTAAAGCCCCGAAACGCCGATACTGCCCTATATTCCGCGTGCGCCAGATTTGTGCCACGCGGCTGAGCTGTCACGCCACGGTTCGGTAGAAAAGCGGTGAGGGGGGGAGAGCAACAAAGAGCCGCTGGCTGTGCCACATGTGCGCGTCAATAACACGCACTCTCTCTCTCGGTCAACAAGCTCCAGCACTCAAATGATGACGCTATCCCCTTTTGTCTTATTTTATTTTATTTTTCAAAAAAATTTTGTCTTACTGTTTGACTTTGACACAACATTAAAAGCGAATGCCTTTTTTTTTTTTTTTTTTTTAAACGAAGTTTTTTTACTTTTTTTTTTTTTTCTTTTTTTTTTTTTTTTTACATAGCAAATTTTCTAATTGCATGGCTTATCAATGCAGACTAACACGACCCAACGGGCTACTCCCTGACTGTCTCCAGAAGGGCATAATGACTTAAGATAGTTTAAAAATATAATTTTTCACCCACGTAGGTTGTACGTAAGGAAAAACATACACCGCTGGAGAGACTCACCTTTCTTATCAGCAGATAGCAACCAAAAATCTTCGTCAAAATTCAGGGACCTCTAAAAGAAAATTTCAACAAAGCTCGGTCTCCACTCGAGAAATTTCTTCTAGCTCCGCTTCCAACCTGTCCCTCCTGTTTTTCCCGCTAATCTTCTGTTATTTCACTTTTCCCCCACCTTCTTTCTTTTCCGCTGTGCCCTCTTCCTCCCTGTTTTCCCGTGTTGATTTTTTTTCTCTCCTTTCTCCAGCAGGAGGAAAATTCAGCTACCAGAAGAAAAAAATATATAGCGGTCAATCAAAAGGATAGATGGGGCGTTGGAGTTTGTGGGGGTTGCCCGAGAGTTATCCACCATTAAACTAACAATGATGCCAGAAAAAATAGTTACATTTACATCAAACACATTTTAAACGACTTTCTTGTAGACAAAATGACGGCTAAGGTGTAGAAACAGACTGATTTTTATGATGACATCGAAAAAAATAGCTTGCTGCTATTTCTGGCTCCCCCTCTCATAGCATGCACACTGGTACAGTCCATCCTTGCTCAGATTGTAGCATTGAAACAAGCGCTCTAGTGATCCCAGTTGGGTCCAGGTTAATAAACACACCTGAGGTCGAAACGTGCACGGAGGGAAAACGGAGGAAATGGTTTCAGCTTCAAGAAGCCAAACAAGAAGACCTCCAAGCCTCAATCGGGCAGACACCTCATGTGTGTCGCCAACGGGAGATTCTGGTCCACCTGCAAGAATAATACTTGTTGCCCATTTAAAGTTCCTAAAGATGTCTACCTGAAAACATTAAAGCTGTTGGCAGGACTTGGCGATTTTGTGAGAACAAAAAAAAGAGAGGAAAAGAAGGGAAAACATAATTCTTGAAATAAAATCTGACATATAGATGTTAACGTTTTATATATGAGATTTTTTTTCTATGGAATTATTTTGATAAAATATAACCATAAAGTTTTGAACATTTAAAAAATCTAGCTCCTTATGGGTGAATATCAAACAAGACATGTCCAGTCCCAGCTCAGATTGTGCTGATGGGAACTAGTGCATCACTCAGTGCTTATGTAAGTCGGGTCATAGTTTCCCCAAGTGACACACATAGTCATATTGTATTGCCTTCGGATGACCGCATTGTTTTCCGGACGTGTTTCCCAGCTACATTTAGAATTGGAAAAAAAAAGACGTCAGGATTATTCCGATGTTGAGAATTCATGCTGATCCTTTGGTTCCATAATGTGATTGTGGTATTTAAAGGATTTCTAACACCTATACTGTTTACACACTGATGGCTCAGCTTCGGAATGACTTACTTTGACTTTACAATAAATTCCGAAGCCTCTGAACTGTTGAGCTTGGCTTTGGAATAAAAACCAGCCTGTGTGTGTCCTGATCATAGTGTAGATGGTGGTTTTAAATCTCTTCTCTGCCCAACGTGAACCAGCTTACATAATGATCCTCCAGCCTGAGCTTCTGTCGAGCTGTGGTGAGCCACGTATTTGTTCCACCAGAACACACACTGAAGCGCATTTCAATGAGTAACTGTGTCACTGTGGATTCAGACCAAATCAACACTTTCACTGTTTCAGTGGAAACAAACTGAAAAAAAAATTCCGAGTGGCCACATGCTCAACTTTCATGTCTCTGTTAAAGTAGAGAAAAGCCTCTCTGTTTGTTCTGCCTTATTTTCCTTCCATAAAAGCTGAGATGGCACCTACAGACTTGCTCAGAAGCAGATTCTTAAAGCTGAGCAGTTGTGTATCGATGGTCGTTGCTTATCTTGGCCTGACAGCTGCACGGCCCAGCTGGATTAAAGGGCTTCCAGATGACGTAACACACCCTCTAACGTTAGCAGTTGATATCTGCTTGTGGCAACAAGTGAGTAAGCATCCGAAACTGGTTTAGCTGTTCGTTTTGAGGCGTTTGTCTCGATGTAATGATGGATTTAAAGCGGTGCGCCCTCTCTGCGTTTGTGATTTTCATAAATCGAATTCTTTCCCCTGTTTTATAGCAGCAGGTCTGGTCACACATTCATTAATTTATTCGCTAAATCAGAATTCTCTCTACAGATTAGACTGTGTGGTTATTTTGAGACCAATCTGTTCTGGCTTGTTTATATAAAGGGATTTTGTTTAGATTGAGATGCTACAGCTCCAGTGTGACACCAAGTGGTTTTCAATGTTCATGAGAACCAAGGAAGAGTTTAGGACTCCTTTTAGCCCAGGAACCAAGTGATTCTGAGAATCCTGGGGCTGTGGCATAATGACTTGAGGTCTCCTCCCATATTCCCAGATTTCTATCTGGTCTTGCCTGACAGAAAAAGATAAGACGTTTAGTCTTGACTCAAATCTTGTATTTGGATCATAGGTCTGTCTAGTGGTGACAAGACACATTGTTGTCCAAGAGCTCCTTTGGAAGAAAGTTGATAATAGCTTGTCATTAACCCATCCCAGATCGGCTCAACACATCATTGGCATCACCACTGCAATGTCTATGATTATTATTATCATTATGCTCACAGGTATATAGGAATATTCAACAGCCAATGAAGAGACGATTCCCCACTTTTTCCAAATAAGGTTAGCTCCCATTCAGTTGGCCCTGCTGACCGGCGGGCCGTCCTCTCGCCTTTAACTACTGGGTTATGTTCCAGTCCCCCCATAAGCAGTTACGAAAATGGATGGAGGGATGTTTGTAGCCTTGGAAGTAATAACTTGTCGCATCTTAGGGGTGCACTCATGCTCAATATACCCATTGTCCATTATCCCAGTACCCCAGTTCCATATGTAATACAATTATACATTCATTTGATTTCTATTCCAAAATTGAAATGCCCACATGACCCCTCCACATCACAGCTGTAGCCTGAGCCCACCCAGTATTTACAGGAAACTCTACACCCCAGATTAGCTGAGGTTTACCTATTCCCAGCGGAGCAGCAGCTTTCCTTAACACATAAACCATCGCACACATCCTTTGGATTGCAGATCCAGGCCAGCCTAACCTTGTCAGGGACATTTGCTTTAGATAACTTCTCTCTGTAATGGTCATGAGATCACCTCAGTCCTTCTTTAGAAACATGGAACTCATGGACTGTTGCAAATTTGAGTGAGTGAGACAAATTTTGTCTACAAACAGTCTCTTAACAGTCTCCCTTAATAGTCGACTATCTAACCTGTCCTCAGATGTCCAAAAGTCAACCATGGACTTCTCATATTGGGAACAACTAAAGATACATTTGTGCAAGCCTAACAGACAGAGTCTGGATACCCTCAGCATACATCCATCTTGCCCTAACCAATCTGTGACCTGAGACCACCTCAGACTTTCTTGCTCAGGTTTACATGGAGAGAGCTAGACTGGTGATTGATGACCTTTTCTCATACTAAAACTGATGTAATGGGATGTTGAATGTTTTAGGAAAGCTTTTTTTTTTTTTCCCCTTTGCCACAACCTTTACGTTGGGGAACGTGTAGCCTACGGGCATCTCTATTCAGCCAGCACTGGAACAAAAACAGATCACTTCTACTATAAACACGCCATTATGTTACACAGAGGATATTTCTTTTTTTTTTTTTGTGTTTGTACCACCGCCAATAAAAAGGTTAGCAGGAGGAATAACTTATCCGCGTGCACCTCAAATACTCTGCAAAAACAAAGAGTTTGACACACGGTGAAAAACACTCCGCATCGAGAACAATCAGCCAGGAAGTGATTTAATTTGTTTTTCGGATAAAATGTTGGCTGCTGAGTAAAAAGACAAGCCAACGTGTTGAGCAGGATGTGACATTACGGGGAGCTTAGCTGGCACTGCGTGCGACATAACATTCAAACAACACCTGACACTCAAAGCTCTGAAGGATCCCGTGGTGCCAGGGTCAGCTTGCTTTAAATTTTTTATCGCAAGTAGATTTGAAATTTTGAAAAAAAAATCAGTTCCCATCTCGTTCTGGCAGTTGACTGCGCGGGGATGCCACCTCTGCCCACCCTTCCATTAGAATTAAGCTTGCCAACGCTGTCAATCAAGTATGAAGCCTGGTGTAATTTACCATAGTGCTGTTAAGGCGATGAGATTGTAGCTTTATCGTGATTGAACTGTGGGCAACCGGAGCCATGGGTCATCGGCCACGGGATCAAGGACATAACAGGAAAAAAACTAAAAACATCCATCATATTTTCCATTTCATGACAGGTCCAGCTCTGGGTGTGTGTAATAAAGTAAACACACCCTCATACACCCTCTAAGGCAGTATCATGTTCCTACGATTTAAAAAACACATATTGAGGGTGAAGATCATTACATCAGTCATGGCTACATTATGAATGGATCTTAGCCAGGTGGGAATGCACTTTCTACAGTTTGACTGCGAAAAATCACCACTGGATGTCGAAAGGCCGCTTCATTCCACATCTGCCCGCCAACTCAAGCACAACCCGAAATTAAGCTAGTTGTAAGCCTGCCAAGGGGGGGAAAAAAATTGGAAATGGGATCAAGTTCAGGGCATGAACACACCGGATGGCTTCCAACTGCTTTCCAGGGTGTATAATCTACACCCGTAGAAGAAAACTTTGCATTTCCACTAGAACAGAAGTCTGTGGAGATTTAAAAACATGGAAAACATGTGAGTGTGGGATTTAAGCGTTTTGGTCATCGCAAAAAGGGACGTTTTTTATTTCCTAAAAGTCACATACTTACCGGCTGGTCTGCAAAACTGATGTTTTTGCCATTGAGCTGTTGCACGTTTTGGGGGAAATGAAGCCGACAAATGCCAAGTGGCAAGTTAAACTGGCTGTGAGCGCTCTGCTGTCACTGTCGGTTGTCAAACGTGCAGAAACGTACAGCTACTCAACGTTCATTATTCATAATAAGTAAATGGGGGAGTTGGATGGAGAAGAGTTATGTGAGCCAGGAGCTCAGGACCCATCGCAGGGCAAAACCCGCGGAAAGTAAAGGAAAATCATTAAATCAACACCAATAACGTCACTTGGTTGGGGAAAGAAATCAATTCTTTGTGGAGTCAAAAAGAGGCAAATTGTTGGAAACAGGTTTGGGACATTCATCTTACTTATCCAACTAAACCTCAATGGATGTGATTTTGCCTGTTGTCTCATTTAATCATTGTAACACAATTCTATGGTGAAACTTCCTATAGCTTCCTGGTTAGGTTTAGGGTACAACATCACCTGGTTTGGGGTCAGGATATAATGATGCTCTAAATATCTATACAGCAGATCTACCTACAAAAGATAAAATACAGGGTTTGTGACTTTGATCAACCTAACTCCGTTCCATCCAAGCTTAATGGGTGGATGGATGTATTTTTGAGCTACTTCCTGTAAGAGCTAGCTCAGCGGTGACTTCACTTAAACAACCGTTGTATTTGCACTTGTCAGGAATGAATGAACTGATCTCATCCAGTTCAGTAAAATGCTACCCGATTGTGTCATCATCATCATCACCAATATTCCAGCACTATTTCTTTCCAGAGAGGCAAAACATTTGATGTTTCTTTTCCGAAGGCAGCCAAAATGACGCCTGGGACACGCCCAACGCCCGTTAATTATTTTCATTTGTAACTGTTATCCCTTAAATTTCAGCCGGAAGTACTGACCCGGGCTGAACTCCCTGATTCGAAAGCCTGCTCCTCTCCTCTCTCTGCGAGTTCGTCTCAGACAGAACAACAGGTTGGGTTAGTCAGAGGCTGACCTCATCAGCTAAACTGGGCTGCTTTTAATCACTGCTGTTAACCCCGTGGCCCCTGTACTCACACACATACAATCACATACAACAGCCACCCCCTCCGTGCCCCCGTTTATCCTCAGCGCTCACCCTCCAGCAGGCTGCAGTCCAGCGGGTTAATGCAGATGGAAAGAGACAATGGCAGTGGAAAAGGGGAACCTCATGCTGCTAATGACCCCGGACAATCTTTATTTCTTTCCAAATTCGGAGTCAGCTCTGCGCACATCACACAGCTCACGACAACGATTACACAAAATGAACAGATACGATGCTATTCAGTGTTGACTTTTTTTAAAACGATCGTTTCCAATAAGTGGATAAACTTTGTTGAATTGTTTAGAATAGTTTGAAATGTTAGACTCCACATTCTTTTTTCGGTGAACGTGACACCTCGGAGAACCAAAGTCTCTTGATGAAACGGCACAGAAGCAGGTGGTGGGGTTAAAGGGTCGGGGTCAACTCCTCTGATGGACACCTTGGACTCCCGATAATGTGACGGGGACACTTATCCCATAGAAATTTGTTACCTCCTTCCACTGCGTGAGCCATCTGTCTTCCACTGACGGCAGAGGTCCTTCTCTTCCAAGTGAGCTCATCTGATGTTAAAAAAAACTAAACAGGGCTTTAACAGGTCAAAACTGGAGTTGAAGCAGTCATGAACTGTTAAAACCTGTTATATCCTGAGTGGAATATTATTTTTGATTTAATGTCCTACCTCTATTTTTATCTTAAAGATCTCATTGTTCACTTTTTCCCCCCTCAAATGGAGTTATTTTCTCTCAGAATGCAGGTCTAATTTTGCTTTCTGGAGTTTCTGAAAGGAAACAGGTGCAGAAGTGACCGTGGGCCAGGCCTTTAGCTGTGCTGTGGTCAACCTCTGAGGCCGACCGGAGCATCGTGACTGACCCTGCTCTCTGTAATCTCCAGGCTGTGCAGTCATACGCTGTTATTGATCTCATTAACTTCTAATTAAACCCATTTTCTCTTCCCGAAACGCATGCACCGCTTCCCATGCGTTTCGGTGTTTGCTGTGCATCTGCCTCTCACACCTCGGGCGCTGGAGGCAGATGGCCCCCGTTCCTGGTTCTCCTGGATGTCTCTTCCTGTTAAAGGGGAGTTTGCTCCTCCAGCCTGCGCGCTCGGGGTGGAGGATTAGACGTAGATATTCAATACGCAATGAGTCGGCCTTCTTTTCTCGGCTGATTTGATGAATTAGCACCACATGAATACCTAGGAATCCTGGCCTGGAGCCTTTTCTGTGTGGAGTTTGTCTTGCTTACTCTGTTTACTTCCTCCCAAAAACATAATTTTTTTTGTTAATTGGTGACTCTAGATGGGTTTGTAGGCGATCGTTTGTGTCATGACGGCAGGGCGACCCGTCCATTACCCCTCCATCTCGCCCAGTGACAGCCGGGATAGGCTCCGCCCACCTGTGAGCCTGATAGGAATAAGAGTGACAAAAAATGGACGGATGAATGAATGCAATGACAAAAAAAATGGGCTTTGCATTGTTCTGTGCACTCTTCATTTTTCTTTTAAGCAGCTTAAGAAAACGTCTGGCATGAATTAGCCCCTAAAAACAGAATTAAAAAGGTTCAGTCCATTAGCTTTTGTCTAAATGGAACACACACAGGAAAAGATAAGGTGTGCAGAAAAAGCTTACACTGTAAGAAACC
The DNA here is from genome assembly GCA_907169785.1 of Menidia menidia. NCBI lineage: Eukaryota > Metazoa > Chordata > Actinopteri > Atheriniformes > Atherinopsidae > Menidia > Menidia menidia. The sequence continues at coordinate 7,737,142 of CAJRST010014446.1, read as the reverse complement.
CTCTCATTCGCCATCTATTTCCTTTGTTCAAAGGCGGTGAAGCTGATGGTGAAACTTCTTACTGAAATGGCTTGTGAGAGCTCCTTTTTATGCCTAATTTGCACTTTTAGCTCGCACGCTCGAGACTTTGGATTGCAAGAAAACACACCAACTAACCTGTGCGTTTTATGGAGATAATCACACTCACAGGTGGCCACGGCCATTGCTTCCTGTCATGTTTTTCTGCACGTTTAACATAAAAAGTGAAGCTTGCATGCATCCTACTAACATCGTTCTTTACGTGTTTTGACATCTTTTTATGTCTTTGTTCCTCTTTGACACTGTAAAGTTGTCTTTTGCAACTCTAAGCCAGAGTATTGTCAGATGATTTGTGTGTCCCTTATCCCGTCCTCCGGCTCCGTATAAACCTGTTTCCCGGAGCTCAGGGTCTCTCTACTCTCACACACAAACCCAGAGTGAAAAGCATCCACTATCACAAACGGCTGAGGGGCCCGTGGATGTGTCTGATGTCTGAAGTCTGAGGAACATCAGACATAGCTCCCCGTGCGCAGTGCAGACAGCCTCTTTAGCGCTGTCTGTGTGAGTGAAGAGGCCCCGGCGAGAGGTGAGTTTTATGAGAGGAAGCAGAGGGGAGAAAAGGAAGAGCAGACGTGGAGAAGTCACTGTGTCCCCTTGCGTCTTGATTATATAACGGCCCATAAACGTCTGTCCACCTCTGGCCAATAAATCTACAAGTGTAAACAGCAAAAAAAGAAAGAAAGAAAGAAAAAAGAAAAGAAAAGAAAAATGCCAGACTGATTTTTCATTAACGGTTGCAGAAGAGGAGAAAATCTCCCCTGAATCTTTTAGATTTATTCCCTTTGATCCTGAATTTGGGGACTTCTCATGCTTTTATGCTCTCTTCCTGCAAAAAAAAGTCTGCTTCTCTCCGTTGAGGTCTAACACATTTTCCAAATAGATTCTATTTTCATTTTCGCACCTCGGATGATTTTTGCTTGGCACAATCAGCCTGACGCACATGTTTGGCACTTTCTTGGAATGTGAACACAGTTTAAAATGTGCCTTCATGTGCGTAGAGCCACGGTCACATGTTCAGGTGGGGGCAGTACAAACAGATATCTTTGGAAAGCTATAAATCAATATTAGAATGCCTCAAAATAGGGCTTTTAAAAAAGAATTTCAGGGGAAAAACAGCATTTGTGGCTATTGGGAATGTATGTATGTATCTGTAAGCAGTGAGAAAACAAGGGGTGAGGTGGGGGGGGGGGGGGGGGGGGGGGGGAAAAGGGGGGGGGGGGCTGGGAAAAAAAATGGAGGAGGCGTCTCCTTGCACGCTATTGGCCCACGGAGATGACTCAAATGTAAGTGACATCACAACTTTGTGCCTGACCTACTTTAAAGAAGCCATGACGTCACGGCTGTCTTTTTCAGTCTGTCTCTCTCTCTCTCTCTCTCTATTTTTTTTTTTTCCCCCTCTGTCACCCAATTCAGATCTCTTACACAACATCCTTCTCTCCCTCCTTCCTTCCCGTCTTGGGCATACATCTGCATTATTTCCATCCCTTTTAAGTTCACCGAGGTGCAGGAATAGACATAATCGGGAGAGTGAGGCAGCGAGAAAAAGAGGAGAATCATCCACTGTTGCCAATAACCTACTTTCTAGAGATTAAAGCTATATTGATGAATATTAATGTGCTTGAAATGGAAAGCCTGGCTCCGAAGATGTGACAAAACGAAGGGACAAGCTCCTGCCGTACGGAGGAGAGTGTGTGCTGCTCAGCGCTGATATCTGTATTTATAGCTCACGCATGCCGCATTAGAACACGCTACATGGTAAGGCCGTGCTGTTTTACACAAGCAGGTGAAAAATACCACGCTGGTACAAAGCCTATCCACACGCAGAGCGTGGGTCTTCTATAGAACTCGGTGCTCTGAGCATATGCAGTTTATAGGTGACCTACACTCATCCGCTCCAACTGTGAGCAGATGACTGCGGTGACCAAAAAGAAAAAACTAAAATAACAAAAGTACCCCGGGTTTAGTTGTCCAGTCGTCCAAGCTGACTTCTCAAAGCGCTTTACACTACGTGTGTCATTCACCATTCACACACTGGTTGCACCAGTCGACACACCAGATGCAACCAGTAGGCAACTGCTCGTTCCTCCTGAGCCCTCTTCTAAAGTTTTTGGAAGACCAAAGAACCGAAAAAGCGAACTGGCCAGCAGCTTAAATACAAGCCGATGTGCGTGTGGTGGTCAGCACCATGGCCTCACAGCCAGAGGGTTCTGGGTTCGAGTCCCTGGGGGAACCAGGACCTTTCTGTATGTAGTCTGCATGTTCTCCCTGTGTCTGCGTGGGTTCTCTCCGGGTTTTTCTGTCTCCCTCACACAGTCCAAAAACCTGCATGTTAGGTTGATTGGACATTCCAAATTGCCCTTAGGAGTAAGTGGTTGTGTGTCCTTGTGTGTCTCTGTGTGGCACTGGGATGGACTGGTGGACTGTCCAGGGTGTACCCCGCCTCTCTCCCATTGACCACTGGGATATGCTCCAGTCCCCCTGCAACCCCATTAGGGAATAAGCGGTTAGGAAAATGAATGGATGGATGTGCGGGTCGGATTTAATGGTAAAAAGGTCATTTTTTTCTAACCAGAACTCAACCGATTATGAGCAAAACATCAAATTCTGAGCTGGATGCAGCTTCCCCCTCACTGGAAGTATAAACATAAATCAAATATAAAATTCCATCAGTTCATCATCTGCTGTCAGTTTGTAATCTGCATAGCTGAGTCTTTTCCAGTGGAAAACAGATGCATTGGCAGATTTTTTGTTTTCCTGGACACGGGCCGATTATCTGTGAGGAGCAGTAGTACTGAGGGCTCGCTCACAGCTGCAGGGTCACGTCTGATCCGCGGATGCTGCCGTATCAGTCAGCAATCGCTCTAACGAGAGAGCCGGGGAAGGAGGGATGGAAGGAGGGAGCGATAGCGTCGAATGGTTCACAGAGATAAAGGGACACGGATACCCAACAGGCAATGATTAGTGGTTAAAAGGGATGGAAATGTGGATGGAGGGGCGTAAATAAGAGCGCAGAAACGGGTCGGAATCCAGAGGGCCGCACGTGTCGGGGAAGCCGAGAGGACAAAGTGAAAGGGAGGAGAGAGCGAGAGAGACAATCCAGCTTTCTTCTGACGGCTAAACATCGCCGGAGGGAGGAAAAGAAGCAGGAGGCAAAGCAGCCCAGAGCAATTGTTCCTCCTCTCGTCCTCCTCCTTCTCTTCTTCATCTCTCTCCCCCCTTTTCGGATTTGTTCGAAGCCCTCTTTCCTCTTTCTCTCTCATTTATATTCACACCAGCTATGGGGCTAGTCGCAGGGCAGCCACCGCACAGAACACACACACACACACACACATACACACATGGACACACACTGATACAGTAGGGCTCGTCTTTGTGAGGCCACACTGAGTCCGCTGGAATGAAACAAAGATAGGCCGACTCACGTTGTAAACAATATTTTCGGACAGTCCAGCTGTCCTACACCTCAGCCTAAAAAAACAACAAAAGCTTATTGGCAGAATGCACAATATTTTTCTTTTCAAGTGGTACACTTCAGTGTAAGAGCATCCAGAACCTTCATATATCTGCTCTAAATATTACAATCACAATCCAAAATTCATTGCTAGTTGCAAATCAGAAACAGGTTTCTTTTTACAATGAAAATCCCATTTGGCTCACTGAAAGAATGCCAGTCAAAGCAGTCAAAGTAAAATCCTATTTGCAAATAATCAAAACAATACGCTAAATGTTCACATAGTCAGTGGTCCAAATCAAATGTAAAAGAATATTGATGGTGCAAATGTGAAAATTTTCTGGTTCACGATTGATTAACTGTTATGGAGTCCGGCATGTCACATGAGGGAGGAAGTGTGAACAGTGCCGTAAATATTAGTCCCTTTCATCGGACTTCCTGTCCTTTAATCTCCATCCCAAATTACCTGTAAACAGTACCAGTCATGTCAACACAAACGGTTGCTGCGTTTTGGTTAACTTCCCTTCTGAAAGCATACCAAAATACTAATGATTATTAATGATAATCTAAAAAATAAAACAATTTTTCAAATTGAATAAAGATGTCTGCTTTGCTTTGCATTGATTTACTTAAACCCCAAGGTGGAAACACATTTAGCAGCAGGTACCAATTTCAGGTTAACAACAACGACAAAACGCAAACATGGCCGAATACAACTGCTTCATCAGGATGGAAGCAAATGGGATGAAGAGGGGAGGAAAAAGCGACGCTGAGACATCAGAAACCATCAGATGGGTTCTTTTTCTACAGTGGTAGCTGCACTTCATGGATGAGGGACTGAGTTGGAAACCGACAGCTGAACAGCCTGTTACTGCTTCGTTTTACACGCGTGTGCAGAATCACACAGATGACTTGAAAGCAAACAGTCATGCACTCACAGGGAGGGATTCTTTTTCACCGGATGTGTAACTCGTATTTCACTCTGCTTTCTCTCTCACTCTCTCTCTCTCTCTCGCACGCGCACACACACACACATGCATGCACACTCACAAGCACACGGGGGACACACTCGTCCCACCGAGTCCCACACAGGCTCTGCTTCTGTTGTGGATCTGTTTCATTTGGTTGTTTTTGTTTTATTTCTATTACAGATTTTTTTCCTTGATCCCTCTTTCCAGACTCTCTCGGTGCTGGTGGTTCTCCACATCTGACCGCACCTCCTCCCTATTTCTCTACCTTCCTGTAACATCCCTCTCTTCTCCTTTCCCCTCTTCTCTTCCACCATCTCCCCCCCTCCCTCCCCCCTCCGCACACTCCAGCCTCCCCTGTGACCTCTCTGTGGCTCAGATAAAAGCTCTGCCTCCAGTCCCCTCCCCCCTCCGTCTTCACCTTAACCTTCACGTTTGAGTGAGGGGATTTTAAAAATGTATTTGAAAGAAAACTCTACATAAATTGTCGCGTTATTTCTAATCTAACCCTCTTGCTTTGACTTTACGTTCGTAAGGCTCACACTGCTAAACTCTGAATGTTTTCCATGAGGATTCACAGACGGTTACAGAGCCTCCGCAGTCCAGCCCAGTTTCAGAATGACCTCTATATGCCTCTTTACAATAAATCAATGCTCACTGGCTTAGCCCACTGTCGAAGGAGTAGTTTGACTCTGGGTTTAATGGGCTTATTCATTACCTGGCAGAGTACGGATGGTCAGACGATCAATGAAACCTTGTCCGTGCAGTATTAATCTCAAACCTAACCCTGCATGGCTGCTGTCTCCTTTCCGGGGCCTTAAACACCACCCTGACATTCAGCGGCCGGGCTCATCTGGAGCATCGCTTCATATCTGTCTCTTCTACTTCCGGCCTGCGTGGCCCATTGCCACTGTCAGAGTCCGTTACTGTCTTTTCTCCCTTTTTGTCTTTTTCGGTCTCTTTTCCCCCCCCCCTCCCGACATGTGGAATCGAAAGAAACCAAACGGCTAACTTCACATGTCGAGCATAAGGGAGCTCGCGGAGGGAAGTAAAAGTGGAAGCAGTTACCATGACGCCGCCCCATCGGCTCTCAGAGTCGGCCGCTGGCGTCCTGGACGGCAGTTTGAAGCCGTCACCTGCCACAGTTTGTCAGACCAGATCCAGTCAGGGGGCCTCCACAGGCAGCTGCTTCTGTCTGCCCGACTGGTTCAAAACACCACCTACACTCCAAAAGCAAGGGGGAAAAAAGAATAAAAGAAACGACAAGCCACAGATAGATGGTCCCTTTAAAAATCCCTTTATATTGACGTGTACGAATGCATAAAAAATTAGCTTGTTTCTGTATTATTGGGCCTCCACACAGTTTCTGGCTGCTGCAAAGTGCTGTAAAGGGTGGGAGAGTGCTGTAAAAGAAAGACGGAGGAACCCATTGTGACATTTACCCGCTGGTTTATTCCGGCTGAGTGGACAAAAACACATTTCGCTGAGGTCTTCGATCCACATTATTTAACTAACGGTTCACGTTATTGACTTGTGGAGCGACAGTGAACACATGTGCTTATCCATTCAGCACAGTTTATGACGGAGGAGCTGGAAAAAAAAAAAGAGAACATCTAGCAATGACAAACAGCTGGCCCTGGCGGTCGTGGAACCCTAAACACGAGGTCAGGAAAGTCAAAACCTTTGCAATCAGTTTGCTCATACTAACCCTAAACGTGCACTTTTACATTTCTAAAGATATCCAAGTGGTTTTGCCTGAACCAAACTAAACTCAGACATGGAAGGCAGGAAACTGGTCTCGTGGATGCAGTTTAACTGTTATCATTCTATCTCCACAAAAACACTTTGTTACCCGTTTTTTAACAGGAAAACATTCCTTTAATGATCAGAATAATCGCATTAGCAACCAGTTTTAGTGGCTTTGTGAGCTTTAAATGATCATCGCCACTCTTTGGTGCTGACATAAAGGAGGCAAAGTTAAGCATAGGTCACAAAATACGAACAAACACATAAGAGAAAAAAATAGACACAACTCAAGTTAATTAGAATAGTAATTAGCTGCACAGCTGTGTGTGAAGTACAGGAAGTCACACTGGTCTCAGCGATTGTTCATGTTTAATAAGCTCATCAGTTCTTCCTTTTGTTGCCTTTCTCTCTGGTTATGCCAATCAAATAAAAGAGAAAAGCCACTTAAATGAATGTAATGTGACAGTCTTATGATCTCTGTCATGAGTCGTGTCCCGGGATACTTGGGCTATTTTGGTTACCCCCCCTACACTGACACAACAACAGTACACACTGAACTTTTGCAACTGTTGATCCGGCCCCCTCTCCATAGAAGGACCACTTTACTGGTCTCCAGTGCAGAAATAGGGGTCACTTGGGTTCATTATGTCTGCAATATGTCATTGTCCATTTTTATTTAAATGCGCCTTTTGCATTCGTCCTTGGTTTTTCTTATCTGTCCATTTGTTAGCGGCCTAATTTAAATGCAGTGCATCAAAAAAGGCTCAGCTGAATCGATTCTTGATGTCACTAACGCTTTGGCTCTGCAGCAAATCAGTACCACCCCCCAGGGAACCATCCTTCACGTTAAGATCAGGCCTATTGGGAACAGCTCGTCTGCTGCTGGGTATTTCTTTCTACAGGACCCTGCTTTTACATTTAGAGATAATGATACTTCCTGCCCCCATTGCTGGTGGGTTAAATACTCTTATTTTGGATGCACTACCTGTGGAAGTAGATTCGTCATTTAGTAGGTAGCCGTTAGAAATGCCCTGGAGAGTAACTGATTCCACAGGATCTCCACATATTCCCCCAAACAGGGATAACACCTTACAACACATTAATTCTCCAGTCGGCTACTTGTGTATTCAGGATGTGTGATTTGATGGTTCAGTTGGATGACCTAATCTCTACCCACCGGAACGGGGTCCGAAAGCACCTCGCTTTGAAGGGTTTCCACGGCAAACGCTTCCATTCGCTCACCCTGAAAGCATCCGTCAGGCCTTGTTTTTCTACATTTCAGGTCTGCAGATTTTCCCGCCCGTGAGGAAGCGATGGGCTCGTATTCCACGAAACGCCGTGGAGGAAACGTCCACGCGCATAAAGACAAACACGGGCTCCTGCTCTGGGGGCCGCTCACTGCTCACGTCCGAGAGTTCCCACGTGCACGCCACGAAATCTCCTCCGCTTTTTCTGTCTTCCTTCCATCTGCCAGCTACACCGCCATCTGTCTCCGGCCTTCTGAGGCCTGTCCATCCTCTCGTTATCCACCCCCCCCTCCCCTTATTCACAGTTCACCCTCAAGCTTTTTGCTTATTGATTCAATAAAGGTAAACGGCACATTGAATGACACAGGGTACTAGCAGTGTAAGGGTGAGCAGTCTCTCATTTCAGATGCTAACGGACGCCCGTTCAGTCTAAGATGTACCACTCGTTTTTTTCCCCAAAAATTATTTCTGAGCTTTGCGCGGTCAGACTTTAAAACTCTGAATTCTACTCCTGGAGGCTTGGCAGTTGGGTTGACTATCCTCCACTCGTGTAAAATCTGTCCCCGTGTTGCTTGGCCATGTTTTGGTGTTGTTGTTTAAGGCTCCTTCACAGTGGGAGCTACCTGCCTCTGCTGTGTTTTTCCGTTTGTGAAACGCTGATCTGGATTCCTTGAGCCTTGCTCCCCCTGTTCAGCACCTACCTGATCGTTCCTCTGGAGGCCATCCCTTGACACCGACCATCACACTCGACTGGAGCCCGTACTTCTATACTTGAATTCAATTAAGACAATTAAGGCTCCTACGACTGATGTCTTTCCTCCTTGGCATAAACACACACCTGAATGCTGGAAACATGGCTGCTGGGTACCGTCCTAATTGCTCCCGCAGGAGCCAGAGTGTGCTTCATTTTCCACAGACTGCTGCATTTTGGCACAGTTTCTGTTAAATAAATGATGAGATGAGGAAATGTATCCTGTTATTCACATGAGATCATATTCACCCAATTCCCAAGTATGCTCTGATACATAAAAAGAAAATCAGAACTGAGCGGATGCTGTTTGACAACCAAAGTCCAAAGTTTGGCTTCTCTGTAAAGCACCGATGGAAACGAACCCGCGCTCATTTGTAAGGCATGAAAAAGCATGAACAGGTTCCAACATGGAAAACACGTTTATTAACTATTACCGGTGCAGACGAGCGAAAAAAACCTTGTGAGAAGCGTGGAGAATGTCTGCTCCACACGAGCCCGGAGCAGCCGAGATCGCAAACGCTGGGATCTGAGATCTGAGCACACACTCAGCTATCTGAGGGGCCTGCCGGGGGGGGGGATTAAAGAAATGACTGAGGACAACAGGGCCATGCGAGCTTGTGGTCGGCTTACGCCGCCATCTGCTGGTGAAGACACGCTATAGGGCCTGTTTCTTTTGATCTTGAGAGTTTCAAACCATGCTTGCAGGGCCTTTCTTATCTCTGGACTCGCTTTAAATCCAAATGATGGACCGTTTTTTTTTTCTTTTAGAAGGGACGGCACTTTTTTTTTCAAATTTGTCCGCAAAACAAATCATTTAGAAAACAAAGAGAAAAGAAAGGAGAAGAAAGAAAAACATGTAAAAGCGGAATATAAAAAAAATGGAAAAGTGGTGAACATTTATCAACTATAACTGAAGGGGTTCAGACTGGAATACACAGGAGAGGAGCCACATCTGCAGCCTGCTGTGTGAGAACCTCCGCTGGCCTCACACACAACGCCACCGGGCCCACGCCGCCTATTCAGGGGTCGTCTCCGTTGGCGCTGTCGCCGTCGTCCTCCCCTTCCTCCTGCTCACCGTCCTCCTCCTCATCCTCCTCTCTCTCTCTGCTTTTCATCTGCGTGGGAGGGAAAAAAAAGACTTAAAGGTGGCCGGACTCGTTGCGATCTGGTTGACATGTGGAGGACAAATATGAAAAAAATCTAGGAGATAAGCTATGACATGTTCAAACTGAAGGGGCACGTTTTTCACCAGAGGGCAAGAAAATGAACTGGGTTTCTTTTGGGGGGGGGGCTCCAGGCCCTCACTTCTCACCACGTCCTCGTCCTCCAGCAGGTCTCCGTCCTCCTCCGAGTCGTTCAGCTCCTGGATCTCCCTGTCTCTCTTCAGGCCGTCCTCCTTCTTGCTGGATGTAGACGAGTTGAGGGGGGACACTTCGCCCGGCTCCGGTTTGGAGCTTTTCATCTCTGTGTGCGTTGTGGGGAAGAAAAAAAAAGACAGACGCAAAGCAAAAGAGTCACAGGGACCGTCAAGGGATGGTTTCCATTTCAGAACCGTTATCCATAAACCATCTAATGCCTCGTCTCACTGTACTGCCAGAATAAGCTGACCTGTTGAGAAATGGTCCTTTCAGACCATGAACAGAGAGCAGCCTTAGCCTCTTAATCTGGGCCCACCTGACTTCTTGCTGTAGTCCTTCTCCATGCGGTCTAAGCTCTCCAGCAGGTAGTCCACCTTGTGTTTGATCTGCGTCAGCTCTCTTTTGATGCTCTGCAGGTCGTCCGTCCTCACTGTGGGACAGAGTCACAGGGCGGAACATAATAATACCCTTCTTCTGGGAACAATTGACAACAAACGAAACATGCACCGATCTCCAGCTTATAGTGGCGCCATTTCTAAGCAAAACCTGCGTCCGAGTGAAGAGCCTCGGTTCCAAATCGGCTTATTTGAGGTCATTAGAAAGAGAGGCCGGCTTCTATCTAACTTCTATCAGCTTATGAACGTTTTATCTTGTCTGACCAGGTGAGGTTTTCCCGCCCCGGGGTCCTGGGTGCACATCACCAAACCCACCGGTGCGCGAGGTCCTCTGGCTGCTCTTAGAGGCGGAGGAGGAGAAGGCAGCCTTGTTGCGCCGGCTCCCTCCGGCGCTCAGGCTGACGCGCGGCCGCTTTGAGGGGATGACGGCGCGGGACAGTGGCGGCGGCGGCGGGGGAGGAGGCACCCGGGACTGGTAGGAGTACATTCTTTCGGGGAGCAAAACACACCGCGAAAGTCAGGAGCTTGAGAAGAACGAACCGGTGCTTTCCAGCTTATTCACGATGAAAATAAAACCCAAAAAGCGGACCCGAACCCGCACCTTACCTGTCGTAATAATCTCTTTGGAAGTCGTAGTCCAAATCAAAGGAGGAGCTGTGGGATGGAAATAAGCCGTAAGATTTCTTTCTGTGGCTATATCTTATTTGAAAGCGTACTGACTACAACTGTAACCAAACAAGTGGGACACGCACCTGTACATGTCCCCTGCGGATCGCTTCACCGTCTTTGACCTGTGAGGCTTCGGCTCGCCTGCCAGGTTGATGTCTGAGGTAGGACACATGGAGGTGGGAAGGGGAGGGTAAAACGACCATCTGCATTTGTAAGATGCCCCCCCCCCTCCCAACTCCTTCAACCAGGAGCCATATCAGAAAAATCTGTCTACTGTTTTACTACCCCTTTAATAACATTAAGAAATCAGTTTTAAAGACTGTTGTGTTAGTCAGTGGCCAGTTTTTGCCACTAGAGGGCAGCAGAGTAACTACAGAGTCAGCAGGGACCGATTAAAGGTGTGTTTTTAAACCTTTTCTGTGTATCCAGGGACAGGAGAATAAAGAGATATCGGCGTCATGTTTCAAATTCGGTACCCAGCCACGGATTTCATTGCTCAGCCTCACCTAGCACCTGTCCCACAATCATGCGGCCGTCCTCCCCGGCAACGGCCGCTCGGGCGTTCCTCTCGTTGGCGTACTGGACGAAGGCGTAGCCTTTATGCACGGAGCAGCCCACGATCTTGCCGTACTTGGAGAAAATGGCCTCCACGTCGGCCTTGGTGACCAGCAGGGTGTTCAGGTTCCCTATGAAGACCCGGGAGTTGAGCGAGCGGGGGTCGGTCTTGTTGGTCACGTTGCTGCTGGCCAGCAGGCTGGAGGTGGAGGACGACGACCAACTGAAGGGGGGAAAGAGGGAGAGAGGTGAAGGCCGCGGACAACGGCTTCAGATCAGAGACACGATCGTAACGTTAGGAGACGTTCAAAGATGGAGTACGGAGCAGAAAGAGGGTGAAATAGCGGGGTGCTTCTCATCAGTACTGGTTCTGTATTTGCAAAAATCTGTTTTGTTATCACCTTATGGACTAATCTTATCTGTAACTTAGCATATTTCATATCGTCTATGTGACACGTGTACCCACATGTGAACACTACCAGCTCAACTATTGATACACAGAATAAACTCTGGTTGCAGCTCCTAGTTTCTATCCCTTACCACAAAAGGTGGTTCATGATGTTGGGTCACCGTCTTATACAATATGAAACGGGGAGTAAGGGCTTGTTACGTTAGATTACAGACAGGATCACAGACGATGAAATCGGGCGACAAAGCAAACCATCACTCACTCCATAGCGTCTGCACTCGGGTCGGTTGAGGTCTGCCTGTCTGTCTGTCTGTCTGTCTTTCTGCTGGAGAGAAGAGGGTCGTCGACAAACTGTGAGAGGTGGAGCCAGAGAGACGTCTACTACATCTGGAAGAGTCTCTCTTTTCTTTATTTTGTCTTAAACCTGTCTCAGGGTTTAGGGGGTAGACAAAGAGATTGAAATTGGTAGACAGAGAGATCAAATCTCGCTAGGGGTTATAAAAAAAGGGGGAGGAGGTGGGAGAAAGGAAACAAAAGAAACACCTGTGGGATAAATGGTTATGACAAAAATAAAATACCTACCAATCATCAAAAGGCCTTCCTCTTCTGTTTAGCAATGAAAGTCTTTAAAGTTTGGTTTATTACAGTTGTAATGACAGTGGTTTCGGTCTATCAACTAAGTTTATTTGATAGGACCTCTTAGATGTAGATTAATCTGATAAAAAACAAACTGTGTTTGTCCTCGTTCAGACCTTTAGTCGATATTCTGTTATATATGAGATTCATACAATGCTTTATGCATTAAAACGCGCAGCCCCCACCTCAGCAGGAGTAGGGAGGGGAGCTGACATTTTCAGGACGGCTGTCGCATGAGTTGCAAAGACTGCAAAGTTATGCAACACTGCAGGGGGGGGGTGGGGGCTTTCATAATCATGGCAAATGCTAGAACACGTCGCAGAAAACTCGAGGCCGGCTTTAGTTGAGGCTTTTGCGCTTCTGTTTTTGTCCAATCAATAAGGGAGAATTCTTCCATCTTGAAACCGACCGCCTGGGCTCCGGCTGGCCAGAACGCGGTGTGAAGCCTCCCGCTCGCCGGCCAGCAGCTGCTAGCTGGGGATTACATGGTTTGCAGCCGGCTGCTGGGCCGAAGCGTGCCGCTCTCCCCTTTTGCGATTCTGGCGAAGAAGTCTCTATAAGCTGGCGGGCTGACTGCATGTCTGTCTGTCACCAGGCCTCTGCACAAATGTGTCCAAATCTGGGAGGCATGCCGGGGTTCAAGCAACAATTTCCAGGCTTCGGCCATTTACCAATGTGGGATTTAAAACATTTTAAAAAATCTATTTTCTTATTTATATGACACAAAACCAATTAGGCAATAGCAATTAAAGAACCGGATAGCTTTGCGTTCACGTGGGAGACCAAAATATCAGCTGGTGTGTGCAGTACAGTTCCCCAAAATAAGGTTAAGGGATTTATGGCTTATCCCGTCATTGACTATGAACTTCCTGCACCCCTCCGTGACCATCTCTAAACCAAATCATTTTGGGGTCTTTCACATGACTGTAACACATTCTAAAGTCTCCTGAGGATATTCATTAAGAATTCAACATTGTGGGACATATGGCAGCTAAGCTGTTGCCTGACCGGGGGGGGGGGGGGATAATTTCTCAATATAACCATACTGAACACCTCTGCTCTTGGTGGCCTTGTCTGGGGCTTATGGCACACTTTTGGGTAGTAACGGTCCCAGTTGTGCCGTGTTGGTGCTTGAACTGTGGGGGGCAGATGAGGCAAAATAATGAAAGCAAGCACAGCTATGCGACGGGAACAGATGTTCCCACTGCTATTGTGCAGCCGTGCGTCAACATGCACGGATTCAAGAGTTTAAAATCAAAACTTTGTAAATTATCACCAAAGATTTTTTTGTGTGCTAAAAAGTGCACCTCACAAGATTTATTCAAAGTAGAGTCATTGTTACGTGACTGATAATGGAGTTAGTAATGAATGACACTTCATGCTGTTTTAATGGGGGGGAAAAAACATTGTTTTTGAAAGATGCGTTTAATAAAAAGGCAAAAAAGTTTGATTATGCGAGTAATGGACCAAACTGGACTCAATTAAATGTCATGCACACTCACACTCACAAAAACACAAACACACATAAAAGCAAGGTGTAATTTTTCCTTTAGAGGTCCTTTCATTTAAGAGCTTTATGGACGAAGCCCAAAAAAGGGGTTTTGGCCCAATAATAAACATTAAAAATACAGTCCGATTGTCATAACTTAGAAATATTTGAAGGGGTTGTTTAAAAAGGGCCATAAGTGAGATAAAAAAAACAAAAACAAAAAACTATCAACTACATGCTACTTGAAATTCAAAAGGGGAGAAACATCAGGGGTACATCACAAAGGGGTGAAAAGTGGAATATTAAAAATGAGGCAGAAGCTGAGATGGAAAAAAAGGGATCAAAAAGAAAAAAAAAAGAAAAAAAAGGTGACACCAACTTACGATTTGCTGCTTCTGAAAAAAGTGGCTTCAAAAACTAAAAAGGAAACAAAAAAAGAGAATTAGAAAAAAAAAAGGTCAACCGCTCTTCGGTAAAATGAACAGGAAAATGTGTTGTAAAAAGCAGGGGATACCCCACAGAGCAAAAAAAACAGCTACCAGCTCCAGTTACTCTTACATGAAACTCCAGAGGCGAGTCCTGTTTCCATCACTTCCAATCAGGATACAATGACATAACAAACTGCCCATTGATCGGTTTCATTTGCTCGTGGAATAGAAGTTTACTTTACATGTTATTGCATTTATTCAAGTATATTTTTTTCAGATCATAGATGTGTCATCCTCACCAATTCCACATTCATTTTCACAACTGTTTGATACCTTAATGACAAACCATCTATTTTTCAATATTACATGGATTTTTACAATTTGAATTATAATAGAAATTAAAGCAGATCTCTTTTAAAAGAGGAAACAAATGGACAAAAATACAGACAGTGATCGGATTTTTCCTTTTCTTTTGTGATGCCAAATGTTCAGCTGGGAATGGGAATTGTTGCATCTTAAAAAAAACAAACAAAACAAGCCAATTTTTCTATGTAATTTCCCTTCTAGTTTGTTCCTATTGGTTTCCATAGATGTGCCTCAAGGGCACCCAACAGCATAACTGGTTTTGAGGGATCAGGTGGCCCGCCACCCCCCCAACACTTCAGACATTTTCAGAAGGATAGCATGGGATTATTAGAAGTGGACGGACAAAAACCCCAAGATAAGAGCAAAAATTACGCAAAGGCCTCCCCTTAACGTGGTACCATTCAGCTCAGCTGTGCGGCTAGCTTAAACAGCCCTGCATGTTAGCATCATCATTCACGTCGACGTGTGAAAAATAAAACCCACAAATTATACACTGATGCAAAATAAGATTCCAGAAACCCGTCCTTGTTCGTAAATCGTTATACTGTCAGGAGAAAAGCAAAATAGAGGCATCAGAAAACGTTAAGCCCGAGCGAAGCCCACGTTTGCGAGGAAAATATGAAAAATACATGCTAGGACCCAACGTCGAGGACTGTGAAAACCAGGTTTAATGTTGAAGGGATACAGTGTACGAACATGAAAGGCAACATTTAAAAGGTTGATTTTTTCTGAAAACCGACGACTTTCTTGGAGCAAAGCTCTATATTTCTGTCCATAAAAACGAACCACCGTTTCAATAAGCATTACGGTAATACTGCATGCCTGGAAGAAGAAAAAAAAAACGAGGAAGGAACAAGGAGTTTCGAAGTATCTTACTCGAAAAACAAAAGCCCAAAAATAAAAGGATAAAAAATGTATACTGGTACTGCAGCGGAAGCTACTTTAAACTACTTTATGCGCAGTTTATATCGCCATCACAAAATGTACGCCACAACAGCCATCACAGTCTCGGGAATACCAGCCAGGAAAAACGCAATAAAAATAAAAACAAAAACAAAAAAGTCCCAGAGATGCCTCAAAGTCAGAAAAATGTAAAAAGCGGAAAAAAAAATCTCTCATGTAAAAATACTCACCAAGAGCTTAACACTAAAAACAAGAACAACTGATAGCTCGTTTTACTTGAGAAGACATACATCCGCTCGTCGTTTGTATCACCTTGAAACAATTGACACGAAATGGCGTCGAAGGGTTTACTCCACGGGAGAGTCACGCCTACTGCAGCATCCCGGTTTCTGATTGGATTATTTTGACATCCGTTTGGGACGCACCTTTCACAGATTGGTAGGTGGACTTGTCAGTCTTTCTCTCGAATGACGACTTCCGTACCCTCCTTTTTATTCTGACGGTGTGATGAGACGCGAAAGCTCCGAAGCTGTGGTAATGAATGCCAGAGTAACAGGCGGCATTGCGTTTGTGACTCACTTGTTATTCCTCAATTGAAACAAAATTAACAAGGTATCTCATAATGTATCTATAATCCAATGACTAAAGTCGTTTCTCAATAAACTGAATATGTAAACACTGCTTTTATGTAAAAACACAGATTTTATTCCCTATGGTATGTCTTCAAGACAGAGTTGACAGATTTTGGCATTCATTTGGATTTTTTTATTATTGTCTTTTACTCAGTGGCACACTTTTGTTTTCATTAAAATCTCAAACATGGTATTTGCAAATGACCACCACATAACATTCCATTTAACTGTTCAATTATTATTGCTATATGATAAAGAAGTGACACGGCAATGAGAAAACGATTTCATGAATAAAACTCCCCAGTGACTGAAAACAAAGCTAGCAGGGTCACCGCTTCAGTTTCCGCAAGAGTGGACCTGAGAAGGAAACAAATAATTGTTCATTGTGACATAATTCATATGTAAATGTACAGAAGGAAAATGGCTCAAAACAAGGATAAAGTGCACATTAAGTACTTTGAATGTCAGTCATCCTCCTACGGCTTCGAGGGAAAGTGGCATCCAGCTTCGAAATGGACTCAGGTGTACTCAGTACCTCCTCCAGCCTACACTGTTCATCACTTTCCTGCAAGGTGAGTCAACACTGGGGTTAATACCTTATCAGATGGAAAAAAGGAAACTTTTCTCCTTTTAATTGTGCAAATGGGATCTGTTCGACAACATCCAACATGACAACCTGTGATGGAGTTTTCTGGCATTTCCTCCTGCCCACAGGCGTGCTAGGGCCTGGGCTTTCTGCTCCGCTTTTCTGTCGTTCTCTTTCTCTCTGCAGAAGGATGGATTGCCTTGTGGTCCTGTACTCCAGCGAGAAGTTGCTGATCGTTCTACAGAAGTCCTCCGCTTTGGTTTCTTTCACCATGGCCCGCGAGTAGCCCAGGAACAGGAGGAAAGAGTGGAACCTTGAATCAGGGAAGAATTTCGGTAAAACAACAGGCCGTTAATATATTAAAGCTCTATTTATTTTTCTCTGTCGATGTTCTCGGTACGTGCAGCGCACCTGTTTATGACTCGGCGATGGACCGCTCTGAGAACCTTCAGCCTTTCCTCGCACTCCTTCAGAATCTTTGGGAGCCGATGACGAAACGAACTCTCGGAGGACGAGACCTCATTGTTTTTCCCTTTCCTCTTTTCCTTTTTCCTCTTTTCCTCGGCCCTCTCCAGTAACTTCAGCTGCTCCCATGATGCTTTGCACATGGCCTCGAGCTGAGTGAAGCTAGTTTGCACTTGGGAGTAGTCACACTGCAGAAAAGGGAAGAGTCTGAGTACGACGCTTCATTTTGACCACATATTCACTGCCTTTTATCACTGATTTATCTTTTGTATCATTAATGTATCATGAACGTACAAAGAAAAACCGTCTGCTCTCAGATACCGCATTCGAGACAGAGTTCAGGACCATTAGAAACATATAGGAGTGACTGCACACCTTTCCAGCTTTGGTGACGGCGGTGATGTCAGAGTGAAGGTCAGAGGACTGCGGGTAGAGCTGCATCAGGAGTATGCAGACGTGATGAAGCAGAGGCTGGCGGGTGTGTGTGTCCCTCACCTGAGAGAGCTTGCCCAGGTAACTCAACTCAAAACCACGGGCCTGGGGACATTCACATAATTTGTTGGCATTTTAATGAGCAACAACAAATCTGTTTTGACATAAAAAGAGGAAAAAGTTGGAGCCACTCACCTTACACCCATTGAGAAAGTTTCCAATGGCCAGCACAGTGGCCAGAATACACCTGAAGGTCTGACTGGCTGCCAGCTGCTCCATGGCCAACTTCAGATGGAAGAGAGGCTCTGCAATTTCCTTTAAAGATGAAGGGGATAGTTAGAGGGTACTGTGACGAAATAAAGAAAATTAACCTCCCAAGACCCGAGCTTTTATTTGGTGTACGTTTAATAACTAGACTTTGTCATGGTTCAGGAAGCTTTTCTTCATATAGTCTCAGTGGGTTTATCTTTGTATTTAAAATATGTATTTGATTAAATGTTTTCTCTGCAATTTGGTTCTGACAATAAAAAAATCTTATTTACAACATTTTAATCATGCAATAAGAACATGATTGGTTGAAAATGTATTAAACCATTTTATTTTAGATTTCAAACATTTGTGTCTGATAGCGTCTACTATGAGGCCTACAGGTCAAAGTGGAAAGAAAAAAGAAGGATCATGGTAAAGAGCCAAAAATGCAATGTCCTCATGAGGACGCAGGGTCTCAGGAGGTTAAGCCACCAAAGCAATGCTGTATTCTTCCCACTTGTGACATCTTTGGATTGTATTCAAGGCTTTCACCTACACTCTCTAAGGAGTCGTAGTCCAGAGCGAAGGACCACAGCTGCAGCCTTGTGCTCAGAAGAGGAATTTCCCCCAGAGTGAGCAAGCAGAGCTCGGCCTGCCCCAGAGGAGAATGAGGGTTCTGGGTCTTGGCCTCCTTGATCAGACCAAGTTCTTCTTCTGTTGGGATCAAAGCTTGGAGACGCTGTTTTAAAGTAGAAATCAACAAGATCAACTCAAATGGGTCTCTTGAACTCTGTGCTTCCTGTCAAGTTGTGGTACATGGCAATGCAAATAAAACGGAAGTAGTCAGTTAAAAGATGAGGGTATGAAATATTGAATATGCGACGTTTACTGTACCTGAACGTCTTCTCTGTCCAGTACGCTGCTGTCCATGCTGTAAATAGCTGGGGGGAGGAGACGAGGGGGAGGCAGGCTGCTCAGGGCAATGGTTATGATGTTACTCCGCTTCATTCCCAACACTGAGATGGGCTGTTGCTTCTGTGTTCGGAATGAAAGGATCAAGAAGCTGCAGAATATGAGTCCTATACACTGTTTTGTGAGATCATACTAATGAGGAGCATGCCTAAAAATACTATTGGACACATAAGCATGCTTACTACTTCTTTTCCTTGCAATTTGAAGTTAAGATTAAGCTATTGTGAAGCAAAAGTCAGTGTGCACAGCCCTCAAAATCACAATAAAAGTTTTAGCAGCTATGGTACCTCTTTTGTCCCAATTAGAGCCGAAAGTCTCATGAGGTTTGTCTCTTTATTTTGGGAAACCGTATCTGTCAGTATTTCTACAGGTTCCACAGTATTTCCACGAGTTCCCTGTGATAGGTTTTGTTCCGGTAAAACAAATGGAGGGCCGTCGTAGCAAAATAAAACATACCAAGACAAATTGTGGTTAAGAAAAAGTCAATATCTTGTGTTTAGAGCAGCTGGACCTAATGAGTAGAAATGGTACCTGATTGCTTTCTTGACTGAATTGACAACGTTTTTGAACTTTCACCAAGTAATTTAATTATTTTGCGATAATCCAACCTAAAAAAATTCCCATAAAAATCACTATAAACAAAATCCTTGCAGTGTGGACAATGGACAAACAAAATACTGGCCATGGAGAATATTTAGTCAAACTAACTAATCTGATAAGACGGGTTTGATGCAGAGGGTTTTCAGATGTTTTCTGATTGGTAGTTTTTCTCACAGGAGCCAAGATAAGTTAGAACAAAGTGAAAAAGTTCAAGGCTCCTTTTTTTTGCAAAATCATCTGGTGTTGTCACTCTCACCTGTTGCCTGGACACCACATTAAAACAGGCGGTACTGGTCTTAGATTCAAACAGGTACTCCAGTCGGTTAGTGTCCAAATGCACTGGCTCCAGTCCCGCCCAGATCGTCTGCTGCCCGAAGCGCGTCATCCTGGGAAGAGGGGCTAGGTTTGGAAGTTCTCTCCAGTGGAGCTTCAATGTGCGACTTTTAGTCTCTGTACTTTTGGGGCAAGCTGAGGGTAGCGGTGGGGCAAGAGGAGGGAGAGGAGGGGGTGCTGGGGGTCCATGGGAGCATGTGCTGGATTCCTTTGCTCTCTGGGTTCCCTCGTCCTCTCCACTGTCGTCCTCATCGCACAGGTCGGAAAAATCCAAGGTGTTGAGGCAGAGTCGGGCAGCTGGTTTGATGTAGGAATCCCAGGATAGGTCAAAGTCCCAGTTCAGGTCCTTTGTTAGATCTGACTCTTTCATTGATTCAACAAAGTTGTTTCTGACTCACATACATAAAACAATTTTTTTTTAAAAGATCGAACAATTCAGTAGCGGTTCTCTGATTGTGTTCCTCACAATGGAAAAAATGCATCTTTTTAGAAGCATATTGCGAAGAGCATGTTATTTTAGTCCATTTCTTTCACAAAAAGGCAAAAGTCGGCTATTTCTTTGTTTTTTTCCCTTCTCACTCTGCAGTCAGCCGCCACCTCACAATCACCAAAACCTGATCTGAATATCTGTGGATGCTCCGTCTCACTTGTCCACCACAGAAGCATAGCTCACACGCCCATATCACAGCTCCCGAGCCACCTCTGGCTGCTCCCACTTCACCGTAACCTGTAATTGCCCCGGAAGATGCGTTTTTTTTCCCCCCTCAGATCTAAAACGGTAACTCAGGCCTGTTCCAAGAGTCCGCTGTTGTCCTGGTCGAGCGCCCGAATCCGGCAGCCCCAGTGAAAAGAAAAGAATTCCTCTGAGTTCTGACAGGTCGTGTTTAGTCCCGATTCGGACTCCGATGAGAAAATGTGAAGAATGCCTTTCTGCAGCACTTCCAGAATATCCAAATGACGTGCCATTGCAGCTATCCCCTGACTTTCATCTCCCTCTAACTCTCTCAGAGTGACAGTTAGGGAGTTTCAGTCGGGAGACGGAGGGAGAAAGATGCAGGGTGCATCAGTTTTGGTTTATTTGAGTTGCGCCCTTTCCCTTAATTTCCTTATCAAGCCTCCATCTCCTGTTTGTATTGCCAGCCGTGTATACACAAACCTCTCTATCTGCTTCTGAAGATCGGTTATTTCCCTCCTCTTTAGCCTCCACTTGCCCCCCCCCATGACCACATAACCGAAAACGACTGACCAAATTTTGCCTGAACTGCTTTTGTGCAATCTTCTGGATAAAATACTAGCGATCATCTTAGATGTATTGACCCCTTCTAAGGTCTCTGTGTACAGCATTAGAAACATTGTTGGATAATGTCCAACGGTCCTGAACGGTCTAGAAAGGCTGTTAAAGCACAGAGTGGACGGCTGTTTCTGGGGTCATTTGCATGGTCCACATACAGCCCTAATGAGGATCCCTCCCATTGCCATTAGCTCTCCAAATGGCTCTTTATCTTACTCAGTGGCCTTGGTCTCTACATGTGGGAGAGGGGCTCATGGGAGATTTCTACTAAAATGAACTTTAGTGGCAAAGATTGGGACAATTTAAGAACTATTTATCAACAGAGGGTTTATGGAGGATTTAAAGTCTACTGCAAAGTATACAGAGTGAATGCTTGCCCCAGTTCTTTTGGAGAGCATCCATTATACTTACTTAGTGCTTTTTGCTTTTTTCTCACAATTTTGTTGAATTCATTCATGTATTTATTTAATTCCGACTATATACAGGCATCACAAAATATGTTTTGATTTAGTTGATTTTGTTCAAACAGACATGATCTTAGCAGAGCTGTTCTGGTGAGGATGTGGCACGTTTGCAGAAACAGGCAGATTCCTTGTGGGAATACATAGTTCCGGTTGATTTGCTGGGATAAAAATGAACGTGATCTTCCATATCTCCTTGTGTGTGTTTGTGTGCTGGCGGTCGTGTAAATAAACGTGTCTCGTTTTTTTCTCCCGCTCTTCTGCGTGTCCCAGCACAACTACAGACCCAGAGCCAAGATCAAAATCAGGGAGAAAAAAAAGACATGTAATCGTTCCCTGTTTGAGGTCAGGGGTCAAGACTTTGATTCAGAATGTCACTGAGACAGATATATGGTCCGTATTATGTTAATTTGCATCAAGATTAACACAAATAACCAGATCGATCAAACAACAGATTGATTAATTCATGCAAGCAGTGAGTTTTGCTCTGAGCTTTATCAAAGTTTCTCCATAAGACATCATATTGAATTGAGTTGAAACCAGTCAAGACTGAACAACAACTGAACGTCTCATTTTCCTCAAAGACAATAACATACCAGTGCCACCAACAGCATTTACTACAACAATGCAAAGGCACTTGCAACTAGTGATGATGTCGGTAGGCTCCTTTCTCTGGAGAATTTAATTGGAGGGTTCACAGAACCATTTTTATGGGGCGGTTTCAGCTATGGAGGTAGATTTGCCTCACCCAGTGACCAAGCTCCCCCGATTACCATCTCAGTTTTGCTGGAATCCTCAGGCTGGGTGTGTTCCTCATGTCATGAGTCCATTTGGACATAAGTAACTGTTAACCTAATGTGGCTGAATCATATCACCGTCAAATACGTTTCTTCAAATACTTTTATCTAAGGGAGTCCCCCTCCGGCGCCGTTTATTTTGAAAAGCCCGGCCGGAAGTAGCTCCTTTCCTCCGCTCTGGGGACGTCCGCGGCTGGTTGAGTGAGCGCGCGCCCGCCGGTTCTGTCATCGCCGTGGCTGACATCACGCGGAGGATTTGCCACAATGTCAAACGTCCGCACGCAGCGCGAGCTCATGGCTTCCCCGCGCGATAGTGCCACGCGCCGCGGCATCCCCGGGCTCTTCCTCTAAGCGCAAAACTCCATTCACCTTTTTCTGGCTTCATGCTGCTTTCTCGGACAGGATGCTTTTGAGGTAAGACGGGTCGCTCCGTTCCTTCTTTTTGAGCCCGCTTCATTGTTTTGAATTGTTTTGACTTTCCGCTGTTCTCAGTGGGGAAAATGTAGAGAAATTTTTTTTTTAAATCTTCAAAACGTTAAACATTCAAATTCCGCTTTCGCGTCGAACTAAAGTGAAAAGTTATCGGGAGATCTAACAGTGACTGTCGTGGCTATTACGTAATGGGAGTGCGGACCCAGCTGAGCAGATGTTACAGTGAGGGGGATGCCACGAACAAATCTGTTACACCACCTCGCTGTTTGAACATCGTTTCTACACCACATTAACACCGAGGTGTTTGCCGAACCTATTCGGTAAGCATTCGGGAAGCAAAAAGTCGTTCAAATGAGTAATTTAAACAACAACAGCAACCTAGCAGGGGGAACCTTGATCCTGATTTCAGTCAGGCAGGTTTATATAACATCACAGAGAAGCTTCTGCAGACCCTAGCATGAAGGAGAAAAATAATTTTAAAAAAAATCTATGTGTCCCAGCAGGTCAATGTGAGCGTGTGAGACAGGTCAGAGGTCAGAGGTCATGCTGCGGAGGGACTCCCACAGCCTGTTTACCTCCGGAGAGACGTCTGACAACGACTGTGAGGTGAGGCGGCTCATTTCCACCGCTTTTTCCTCCCATTTAAGCACAATTTAACAAATAGCTTGACACCACCAGGCAACGCGCCACGATGCGTTTCAGTATAGGTGCAATCTCTCTTGTCATATCCAATCAAATCACTCTGCAAGCCTCCCTAACCTCTGCATCTTTCAGCGGGACTCTGATCAGCCTCCGTGTTTGAGCGGCGGAAAACACAAGTAGGCAGGAAAGGTTAAAAGCCCCGAGATTACATCACCGAGCCATTAAGAGGCGCGCGATGTTAAAAGTTTTGGGCGACACCATCTGAGAGCCCGAGTTAGCGCTCCTCCGTCTGTTTACCTCTGTCGGTGCGCCCCCGACTCGCCATAAAAGGGATAGGAGTCAACGCTGGTTCATCTGTCTCCGTCTCAGATGGGGGCGAGTTGTGAGGAGGCAGACGCGGTGTGTCTGTGCGAGGCCGGTCCCTGTACGCTTTATTCTGAAGCGCACACGCCCACGCCGGTGAGTGCTTAAGTGTCTGCTGCCGCCGCTCAGCCGGAGCTCACGGAGGGCCTCCGTCCGTTATCCCGCCACGCGTTTCCAGGGCTGGCTCACTCGTGTGCTGTCTCCCCCTCTCTCTGTGGCCAGGACGCGCCGCTGTGTGAGCACTGTGGCCGGAGCAGAGCGATGGTAACCAGGTACTCCGAGGGATACGGCACAGAGGTAATGTGTGGCGTTCGCTTCCTGTCCCAAAAAACGAGGGACTTGGAGTGACTGGGGTGACTGTCATAAGGGGATACACGCTGGTTCGCTAGCAAAGTGGCAATCATTAATTGCAGTGTCTTTTAAAAAAATGGCAAAATCTATCATTAATAGTCTGCCACATCTGTTTGGATAGGAGGGGGGTCAACATGGACATGTGCTGACGGTGAAATTGAACACATATTGGACAAACTGCACCGTGCACCTCATGTTTTACAGAAAAACAAACTAAAAAAGGCTTTCGGGAGTACCCACTTCTTGCTTGTTGGGGAGGAAATGGGCCCCGTAAAGCCTCGATCCAAAACACTCCCTTTTCGATACTATGTGCAGACTTTGTTTGGCTCTTGAACAAAGTTTTACAAATCACACACATAAACCAATGTGCAAATTATGTGTTTTAATCCAAATTTTCTGCACGGTTTTATCAGACACCCAAATTAGGCAATCTCCATAGCAAGTTATTAAAAAAATGCTTTTTGACTAACTACAATAGATCTCAGAAATCTAAGTCTTTCTATTCTTTCTTCTCAAACAAGAGCTCAATATATCCAAAAGGGAATCTTTCACCTCAGAATGATGTTCCTGTTTATCAAAAAATATGTTTTCCCTTCTCTTCTGGTTAATATCAGGCTTAGGGTGACAGAATACCTGATGTATCGGAGACGCCGGTGTCTCGGACTGGAATCCCCATTGTGCCAAAATGACTTTACATCCAGGAATAACTCCCCATCTTGGTCCAGTGGGCTCGCCGAGTGGATCGATGCAACCGGGATATAAATAGGCCGCTATTTACATGAGCTCTGAGCTCATTGGTCGTGCAGCGGATATAGGCGTCCGCTGATTCACGCGTATTAACAGCGGTGACGCGATGGGGGGGTGACGCCTGTTCACGCTCCCGCAGACAGATGCCGTCACCCAACTAACGCTGACGGTCAGCGATGATTCACCCTGGTGTTTTGTGTCTTTGATGCCTCGCGCTGTTTCTCCCCGCCGCAGGAGGAGTGCGTATTATCTGACCCTCAGGGAGAGAGCGACGCAGACGCTGACATAGAGGACACGGACTGCAGGTGCGAGGGGGGCCGGCGGCCGAAACGGTGCTTGGGTTGTGGTTGTGGTGCACTGACCCCCCCCCCCCCCGTTTCATTGACCCAGGCTGCAGGAGCCCGGTTCCCTGCAGAGAATCAGCTCGCGGAGGCGCAAGCGCACCCGGGTGGCGCGGCAGGACACCACCGAGAGCGAGGACGACGGCGGGCGCAGCCACAGGTCGCACCGCTGGACCCTCCGGCTCAGCCCGGACAGAGAGCACAGCAGGACCATTCTGGAGGTAGAGGCCAAAGGCGCCCTCTGTCCGGCGCCGCCCGCCGCCCGCTCAATTCTGTCAGCCAGGAACTGTTTTAAATCTGCCGTTTGTCCCTTTTGTTATAAGGTTCTTTCATGCTTTTTCAATCAATTTGACCTCTATTCACACTGTGCCAAATGTCGAGACAAAATACAATACAATTCATGTCAATTGGAATTCAGTTCATTTTCAGGCAGCGGTAATCCAATCAATTCCAGTTAATTAAATCCCAAATATGTCCAATTTAAAGTGTCCTGGCTGAGGAAACCAGCAGATTGCACTTAATGCTCTCTTCTGTCCAATCTCCCATCCTGACTGTGCTACAAGGGGACTGTGAAAACCAAAAAACACCTTTTTAACCTCTGGCAGACTCAGGAAGGGGGGGCTTCTCCCAGCTGGGGCTTATGAGGACAGGAAATAGGGACCACAAACATCACAGCAGCAGGGACACCTGAAGAGAAGGACAAACACAAGTTCACCACACTTTCTTTTAACATCTAAAAGTAACAACTGCCCCTAATTTTGATAAGAGATCCCCAAATATGTGCTCTAAAGCACATAAAAAAAACAATCTTAGAAAAAAAAACATGTTCCACACTTACCAAAAAGCTGTCCAATATTTTGAATGGTCTTTGTCTGGTCTGGCCCTTCAGGAGAGCGTGTCCCAGGTCCGGCCGCTGGTCATTTGTCGGCCGAACGCGGACGGAGAGCGGAACCCGTCGGAATCGCCACGACAATCCAAACCGATGTCGCTGTGGCCGCCGTCGCTCTCTCTACCCGTTACCCTCCTCCTCTCTCTCTCTTTTGTCATTTTTATCGTGTCTTTCCTCCTGTCACGGGCCAGCGCGTGACAAAACATTTCAGCTTTCCTGAAAAAGAAAAATATAATATGGAGCATTAGATTATGACTCTTTCAAAATATAAGGTTCACGACAGGGAAAGATCATTATACATTTTTCATTTGAGAATATATGAACTTCTGAAACTCCGGAAGGGTGTTAAACGTCTCGTTTCTGGACCCAACCAAAAAATAAGCACAGGCTCAGCTTTAAGTCTTTCATAGTGCACCGATCTGTACATTTTCCGTCTGGAGTTTGCTCGCTGTGAGCACAAAGTCGGTGCTTGCTTCTGTCTAAAATCTCCTCTTAAGTCTCACTTTCTCACCCCCTCATTTGTAAAAATAGACCCATCATTTCCCCCCCCTGCTCTAATGAGCCACGACGTGTTTGGGGGGGGTTGGGGGGTTCAGGGTTGTGCAGGTACTGTCAAAAAGGGAAAAAAATATATATAATCGCGTTTGAAAACTTGTGAAATCCGATGCTGCTGCACTATGCAATTCCTCTGGTCCCTACTGCGGCATCTTGAGTGCTCTTTGTCTCTCACGTCCTTGACGCCGTTGTCTCCTTCTTTCCCTTTTTCCTCTTCGGAATACGTTTTGTTAATGCAGGGACTTGTGGCTCTAAAATAGAATGTGACCCAATTCAAAAAGCAATAGCAGTAGAGATCTGATATCACTCCTGTCATGCATAATCTACAGAACATCTGCTGGTTTAATGACTGGATTACATGGATTATTTTACTTGTTGCCGTGATTTAAAAAAAGGTTCATCCTTCTCTTTCTTCCTGGCTCCACTTGCGTCTGTTTATATAAAAAAAAAAGCTGTCCTCAAAGTAAAATCAGCATCTACTTATTGTTAGCTTGCAACCCTGCAGAGAATTGTTCACAATTCATGCACATATTTAGTTGTATTGGCAACGTTGAGTTGTTTGTAAGACCCTTATTTTTCTTCCAGGTTGCTGTATTTTTTTTTATGTACATTTTTATGCCCTCTGTAAATGTATGTCCACCTCTGTGTTTCATGAGGCAATAGAAGTTCAATAATACTAGATTGTATTTTGTCAAAAAATAAAAAATTCTCAAGTTTTCTTCCAGTTGTCACATGTCAAATATTATTTGTGTTTTGTTTCCCTACGGGTTGTAAGCATTCTTTAAATGGTGCACAAAATGAATGGCAGGACCACCTGCCGACAATAATACACATTTAACCTCAGCCATTTGGGTGAAAATGTGGCTTAGTAAGAATTCTAATAAATAGCGTTTCAAAAGATAGTTTAAATTAGCTCAATTCAAACCTAACTGCTGACTCAAGACCGACCTTATCAGTATGAATATTGGGGCTCACTCAATCCTCCAATTTATTTTGTTATTTAAATTTTTTGTCATTAAAAACAAAATAAATACAAAATGTAATATCTATTAGATCTGGTGGCAGAATATAATACTGGTTCCCGCCGGCTTTATGTGATGCTAAGCTAAGCTAATTGGGTTGTCCAATAGCTTAATAGAAAATAGCTGGTCTTTTTTGTATAACTATGGCCTGAAATATTAAAAATGTCCTCATGATCTCAACCTTTTACATATCTTTGTTGAATTTAATATTTTGGGTACTGAAGAGTGTACTCTTGCTTTTAATGCTTATTATTATTGCATTTTGGCTACAATGACACAAACAAAGGATTCCTAGCCTCATTTCCCAACAGTCTTCTTGCACTTGAGGCAAAGGCCTTGTGGCGGGTGTAGTACAGGGGGGGATGTCCCATAACAAGGTCATCATTTCCACTTTACTTTCCCTGAAAGAGTTGTCATGGTAACAACCAAAGCTGCTGAAGAAACCGACTTATCATGAGTAGATTTTGAACCGCGGCTCAGAGCTTGACACTCAGAGTAGGCGATAATAAGACTACGGCATCTTCACATCCGCAGTGTTTGGAAACCCTGGATTTCAGCATGCAAGTGATTAAAATCCTCTCTGTGCTTTGGCTTTGGGTCGCCTCATCAGGTTTCGAAATAACGTTTTTGTGTCGATGCCCAAAAAATTGTCTTTGGCATTCGAATGCATAGTCTGACTCACTTGTCTGCTCAGTTCAACCTTTGTGTGTTTATACTGTGTTTTTGAGGGATGTGAATGGCTGTGAGAAGAGCACAGTCACTGTGTCCTCAGGTAGGAGTTCTTTTTAAAGTGAGATGTTACTCACCAGTTTAATTTCCAGCTCGCCCACTCACACTGCTTAAACTTTAAAGTTTGATTAGAGGCTCTCACTGTGTGGACAAAATCAGTGTTACTCTAATCATTTGAAATGGGTTTTTTTTTATCCTAGTCGTATAGAAAAAAAGCATATTAACATAATATATTGAGAGGCTTGTTGACTGACTAATGATGAAGTGAGAAAACAGAAGACACTGAAGACACAAACAGCTGATGCAACCAAATCCAGCGGCCTTCCTCACAAGGGGGACAACGAGAGAGCATGTTTGTGAGGGTGAATTTACACTCACCTTTGACCTGTGTTGCTATTTTTCATGTCAAGGGTACAGTGACCCAGTGTTTTCTTTCTCTACTGACACAAAAGCCGATGAGCCGACAGGTGTCGAATGTTTTCCTTTGGCCTTTCGGCCTCCTTCTGCCACTTTTGCCTGTTGATCCCTGGCCCAGATGCTTCTGTGTTTGGATGTGGAGGAGCAACGTGATCCCCCTGATGACACTCTAAGCATTCATTTCTGATGACCGAGTCATATGACCTCGAATTAAAGAACCTTGCCAAGACTTCTTGAGATGCCACAGTTCATTGCCTCGGATGGGCAGTGATTCAGCTGCCTCCAGGTCCCTTACTTATTTCTTCCTGGGAAGTATTTTCACTTCAGAAATGAAAGAGACGTAGTGCGTGATCTATACAGCCAAAGAATGTGACATAGGTTACTTTTAGAATGTTAGGATGAAATGCATTACCTGCCTGAGAAACCTACTATAACAAAGGACAGACAACAAAACAGACACCTCAAACGGTTTAGAATTTCGATCACCCCGTGATACAGTACACGGCAGCTTTTTTGGTGACATTTTGAGGACTTTGGCACTCATGCCACAGCAACCTTCACATACAAAAGGAGTGAGAGGCAGGACTGGAGCAAGCATACAGCACAGCTGCCAGAAGAACAAGAAGTGGAGCCACGTGCATCAACAATAGATACATTTAACACATCCAACAGTGGATTAAAGTTGGACACGCACGATCTGCAATCTCACACCGCAGTTATCCACAAGGACTGTGCAAAAAGCAAGTGATCTGCCCCCTCGGAGCTAAGTCAGGTATGAATGTGTTGAAATATTAAAGATATTGGACGAGACTGCAGCATTATTTGACGGTATGGCCGTGGCTCATCCATGCCACCAAAAGGAGTGGAATGAATGGAAGAGAAAGATGGAGAACAGGAGGAGGAGACAGTGGAGGGAGAGGGTGAGGCACTGGGCTGATGCCGTGGAGGACCATGAAGAAAAGGAAGACGAGGAGGGGAAAGAAGGTGAGGATAGTGACAGCAGTGAAGAGGATGAGTGTGAGAAAGGGAAGAGAACCAAAGAAATAGAAAAAGAGGATAGTGATGAAGAGGGGCAAGGAGGTTATTGTGAGGAAAGACTTGAGGGGAAGCTAAAGGCAGAACAAGACAGGGACACGATTGATGAGGATGATGGATTGGAGATGCAAAAACCAGAGGAAGATGAGGGGCAGGAAGATGTTGAAAGAGAAATGGTGGAAGAGGAAGACGGCGAGGTGTGTGAGGCACAAAAGATCGAGACATACGACGATGGTCTGAACAGCAGGGCAGACAGTGAGCTGGATGAGGAGGAACAGATTGATTTGGAAGGAGAAAATGACAGCATGAGAGAGACTGAGGAGAATGAGGACAGTCAGGTGGATATGAGGCAGATAGGTGCAGAAAAGCACTCTCAGGATGATGATAGTGAGGGGGAGCAGCAGATGGAGCAGAGCAGATGCCATTTCCAGAGAGAACTCCAAGATCACACAAGTAGAGAATATTTGGCTGAGAATATTCAAAATCACAGCACTCAGGAAGATGCAAAATGCAAAGAAGACGACTTTTCAGATTCAGGGCAATCGGTTAACAGCGAAGATTCTGAGACAGAGTCCAAGAATGAAGAAGAAAAACAGCATAATGAGACCCAGGACAATGATTCAGAGGAGCTAGAAGGCAATGACAATAAGAACCTGAAAAGCTATAGTGTTCTCTTTGAGGCTTGGACTATGCAGGACAGGAATGAAAAGGATGGGGGTGAAAAGGTGACCGATAATGACGAGACAGTCAAAAACTCCTGGGTAACCCAAAAGGAGTTCCAAGATGATTGTGAGAATTTTCTGGAAGGATTTTCAGAGGCTGAATGCTCCACCGATGAAGAAGAAGAAAAAGAAAACGATGAGGAGGATGATATAAAGATTTACTGCAAAGATGATTACCCCACTAAGATATTCCAAACCTTGAATGAGTTCAAAGACTCTGCCATTCTCACCGACCTTACTTTGAACGCAGACGATGGGAAGAGTTTTTGTGTGCACTCCCCAGTCTTGGCTGCCGTCAGCTCCCTCATTTGCAAAAATCTCTGTAGAAGCAAAATGGAAAACAATCAAAGGGTTCGACAGTGGTCATTGTCTTTTGGTCCTGATTTGCAACAGGTTGGTTTGGGGGCCATTGTGGAGTTTGCCTACACCGGATTCATATCATGTTTGAACAAAGATAACATGGAGCAGATAAAAGCTGCTGGTCAAATATTGGGTGCGCCCCGGGTTCTGGAACTTTGCGTCTGGGAAGAAGAGCAGCTAATGAAAGCTGCCAGATCCAAGAGAGAAGAAATGATGTCTGCCCAGCAACAACTCACGATTAGTCTCCAGTTCATCAAACATCTGTGGATGGACAAAGTTGGCTGCGATGTGATTCTGGAAGCAGCTGGTGGCTGGCTTCATGGTGAGGACTCCAACATTTGCTTAATTTTTTGTAGCCTATTCCTTTTTATTTGTGTTGATCATCTGTGATTGCCATTTCCAAGAGTATGCTTAATGAAACTTAAACCAGATCCTTCATTGCTGAGCTTGTCAAACCAGTATTTATTAATAACTCTGGTATCTAAGATCACATTGCTCATTATTTGATAGTTGGTCATAGCCCTGCCAACAGTTTATTTGCAAAACAGACTTCATAACGCTGAGCGAAGGTATTGAGAATGATGGTAAATAAAGTGTGGTACCATTGTTAGAAATAACATTATCATCCTACATGACATTTAATCTGTTAAAATAAGAGTAACAATGCCCTCCCTTCAACAAAGCAACTATTGGGTAATCTGTGTTTTTCTTTAGTTTACCAACAAAGAATTATGGCTGCATGTATCAACAACCAGGAAAAAGGAAATATGACCTCAAGTGATCAGTTGAGAACCGTGTTAGTATGATTTTAAGATCACGTTGTAACTGTCATACTTTAAGCAGTCAAGTTGGAATTGGATAACCCCAAATATAATTCAAAGACAACTATGTACAGAAGTAAATTTAATCTGAACTATGAGGTATTTAAGCATCTCATACACAAAGAATTGTTTTTAAAAAATCACATCAGTCTTGGATACATACAAATGGACTCATCACAATCCTTTGTTAGTTCACAGAGTTGTACTGGCTGCCAGTAGCGACTACTTCCGTGGAATGTTCACCTTGGGCATGAAGGAGTCCCATCAGCTTTGCGTGAGCCTTCCATTACTGCTGGCTTCAGAACTGGAGGTTTTAATCTGTAGTTCCTACAGCGGCACTCTCCCCATCAACTGGACAAACGTCTTTGAGATCACCACCACTGCTCTGCAACTCCAGTACCAACCTGCCCTCTCCCTGTGCTTTAACTTCCTTCTGAGAGAAATCAATCCCAAAACCTGCTTGGATGTGATATCTTTCGCCCAGGCCTATGAAATAAGACATCTTCTTGAGTTTGCTGATGATTTTGTCCTGCGCCAATTCCAAAAGGTGGCGTGTACTTCAAAGTTCAAGGACCTGCCAGCTAAACAGCTCCTTAAATACCTAAGCAGTCACTCGCTCTGTGTTCCCTCCGAGCTTGTTGTATTCAGTGCGGTGGTTGCATGGATTCAAGCAAAGCCCAGAACACGTCTTGGACTGGCAAAAGACCTCATGAAAAAAGTTTACTTTCCACTGATGACTTTTAAGGAATTCCAAGAGGTCCGGTCCCATGATATTTGGTCTGATAACAGCTTGACAGAACTTTATGAAGCAGTCTTTGAAAACTTCTGCTCCAGCGACACTGCTCAGCACAGCCGGATCTATCTGCCAAAGGAGAGTTTGGTCCTGACTGGAGGCGATCATATCTCTGAGGACCTGAGCAACCGTAGTATCAGCCGCGAGGTGTGGTTTGGAAACTCCTTGAGAAACCACGAAGGGATAAAAAAGGCAATGGAGTGGAGAAGGTTGGGAGAGATGCCAGAGGCAGCTAGGTTTACCCATGAGGTGGCTGTGCTCCATGGACAACTATACGTTTTTGGAGGCAAGAAGTATTACGGTACTTATGACACCTTGAACTCTGTTCACAGGTGAGTAAAGGAAGTAGTTCACGGGCTTAACAGAAATGCACAGCAACGTGGAAGTGGAAAGTACACTCTTTTCATTCTTTTTCTTTTGATATGTCAAGACATTATAATAAAAACATCACATGACATGCCAATATTTCTTCAACGTGTTGGCATTTAATGTTATCATTATGTCATGTTTATTTTTTATTTACAAGAAAAGGTATCTAATAGACATGGTTGTGAATAGATGCCCTTCTAATCTTTAAAAAAACATTCTAATTCTGCTTGTGACTTTAGAATTGAAAGAGGGTGTGCGTAGAAATGCACGTGTTTTATTAATTGATCTGGTCTCCCTAATTGTAGGTATGACCCCCATCGAAACAACTGGGAGGCCTTGAGTGAAATGCAGGAGAAGAGATGCTCCTTCTCAGTGGCCATATTGGATGGAAAAATATATGCTATTGGTGGACTCTGTGAGCCAGATCATATAGAGAGTGTGGAATCATATTGTCCCAATACAAACACTTGGAGGTACACAAGCAGCAGCAAACATGGGAAGGAATTCAGCAATCAAATTAAATTAATGCTAATTTCTGTTCAGTGTATTTCAGTAAATTTAGAAACAGAATGAATTTCATATTGCACGTAGACATAACAATTGTACCAAGGTCCAAGTGACATTTTTTAAGAATAATATCCCTTGTCTTTGACAACGTGTTGCCATATTTTATGTTTGGTTTCTTTATTACCTGCGCTTCATCTGATCTTCACACAGGTTTCAACTTTAAGTTGTATTTTCTGTATTTCAGTTTCACCTGGCCCTTGGATTTACCTCTGAGCGGGCATGTAGCCAAAGTTGCGCAAGAGCAAATCTTCATCTCAGGAGGGCGAAATGGCGACTACCTGTGTCTTTCATCCATGTTTCGGTACCAGCCGGACATGGGAAGCACCTACATGGCAAACATGAGCAACCCACGAGCTCTTCACTGCATGGAGAGTCTGGGTGACTGCCTTTACGTAGCCGGTGGAATCACCACCCACGATAACATGATCGTCATTGACCAGCTCACTTGTGAGATGTACAACCCGACTCAGGATTCTTGGACTTGCTTGGCGCCTCTGCCGTTACCACACGTTGGAGCGGGAAGCGCGATCCTGGAGGGAAAGTTTTATGTGCTGGGTGGATACAGCCAGGAGAACTACAGTGACACAAAACTGGTCCATAGGTATGATGCCACCACAAACAAATGGGAGAACATGGGGAAAATGCCCGGGCCAAACAACGACTTACGAGCATGTGTGCTGTGTTTGCCTCAGCATGTCCGACTGTAAGGTCCTCTTAATGTCCTCTTAAAGTCCTCTTCGGCAGTTGTTGCTGCAACGCTTGTCACCAAGGTGAACCAAATGACTCTGCGTCCATAGTTGATATCTAAACCAGTGTTTCCCAATCCTGGTCCTCAAGGCATCCTGCCCTGCATGTTTTCCAAGTTTCCCTGCTCCAGCACACCTCATTCTTGAATGGGAGTTTAGCAGTTTTCTGCATAGCTGAAAAGTCGTTCCATTTATTAGAATCAGGTGTGCTGGAGCAGGGAAAACTTGTTATGATATTTCTTTTTTTTATTTTAGAATTTCACACTTTTACCATAAAGTATCTTCCCAACTATCACTGAAAAAGGCATAGATTCTGATAGTTATTGCTCTTTCTTCGCGTGGATAGTAAAGGGTTAAGAGACGTATGTATTAATGTTTGTGATGTTGCACAATCCATTGTAGATTGTCACAGTATGAAATACAAAGAAGAAGAAAAAAAAGGAATGAGGAAAAAGTTAACTGATTTCTGATATCAAAAGCAGGTTTCTCGTTTGTTCATCCAGTCCAGACTAAACCATGTAACTGCTCATCTTACAGCTTTTGAGATTACCATAAAAAGGATAAATACATGTGATTTTTGACACTGGCTGCAGGGCTGAACGTATACATACCAGCTGGGACATATACAGAGGATGGGTTCAAAAGCATTCGTGATTTTCATCCTGTGAGAAATGTATCATGCCAAAGGATAAAGTTGTACGCAATGTAATGTGCTGCTGCTTTTTATTAAAATCTTTTGCTTTTATTGCTAATAAAAATATGGTACATGGATGGTGATCTTGTAAAGTGGATAACATTTTAATGTGAACGCAACCCTCCAAATAAAACCACCCTTCACCTCTTGCAATGTTAAATTAGGACCACTGGAGGGAGCTGTCCCTCTTGTCCCAAAGTTAATTTTTTAACCTTCAGATGGCACCCTCCAAATAACTGAGGAAGATAAGAAGAAAAACGTTTTTCATTAATGGAGGAAGGTTCCTCCATCAAAATTCCCTTGAATGTACCCGAAGCATGAAAAGAAAGATAGATTTAAGTAATTATCTTGACAATGAAAGCCACAGAGATCCATTGTCATACCAGTATACTAGAAATCATGGCTGTGCACAAGCAAATCAAGATAAATCTACACAGGGAAGAGGAGAAAACCACTGAAGGTTGTGTGTCCATTCAGGTTATCAAACACCCTGCCGTTGTCCCACAGTTCCAGGTACACCTTATCGCCAGCAGCCAGCTGCAGGACGGCGGCGTTGCTGCTGCTGTCAGAACCGTCTGATGAAGGGCTGTCATAGGCTGAAACTTGACGGGCATTATTCTTCATTAAGATGGCGCCCATTGCGTGGGTGTTGTAGCCATAGGTGCTGAAGGTAAAATGGTAGAGTCCGTTGACTGGTGCTGTGAAGATCCCTGCAAGAGAGAAAAGACAAGCAGCCGTAATCCCTCCTGTTCATTCATTTTTCCACAGAGCGCTTCATTATGTAATTGGAATGTTCCCTGTGACAGTTTGTATTAGTCTGTCTTCTTTGACTTGCTTGAGGCGGACCTACATTCTCTAACGTAACAGGGTTGATGCAGTCAATGTATTCCATTTTTATACCACAACCTGTCTTACATCAGCTTTTAATGGGAATTTCCTAATGACTGCAGCTGCAATCTCCAAAAGATCAATCCAATTTAATCAGCGCTCAGAAATGCCAGAGATATGAGTCACTTTGCCCACAGCACATTCTTCTCCTTGGTTTGGACAGGAGTTGCACTAGTTGGACAAGATCCTGGGCACATGCGTGTCAACATGTGGGCTTGCACAGACAAGACAAGTAGCAGTTCTTCTTTAGAAAACAGCATAAGCTCTGATTATAGATCAGTGGAAAAATGTTCAAGAAAAAAATTAACAACAACTGTAAGTGTAAGGTCAAAAAATTCATATGATACCTGTATTCATGTTGTAAGCGTTGCCAGCATTTGAGAAGACCCTTTTGAAAATCAGGGTCTTGTCTGTGCAGGGTCCGCTGTAAATCTCACCCAAATTTACCAAAGAGGCAGAGAATGCGATCTGAGGAGCAGCTGTGGATGGACAGGTAGCAGAAAAAAACTCAATTTAAGCAATTGATGGTGAAAATGGGATGGAACATACACACTGAAAACCAGGAAGGTTATTGTCTCACTTTGACCTCCATTCTGTTTCAGCTTGCCGATTTCCGTCTCTGTGGCGTCCAGCCTGGTTTTCAGGACTGTGAAAGCATTTGAAAAAGAGAGTGAAAAAACAGAAAGGCCAAACTCCAAATGAATAATTTCAGACCCTTCTCATGATGATAGCGACCTTCATTTTGCTGCTTCAGCTTCTCCGTTTCGGCTTTCTGCCTCTCCAGCTCGTCGACAGCTGTGCTGAGACGGGTGCCTAAGTCTTTAACTTCATCTTTGCATTGCTGTAGATTTTTCAGCTGGTCCTCCAAATTCTTGATCAACTTCTCTTTATCTTGCATCCACTGATTGATGTCCACGTCTCCTCTCTGTCCAAGCCCTGGCTCCACAAACAGGGATCCCAAAAGGGTCAGCAGGAGGAGAGTGCTACACTCCATTTTTACAATGTTTTGCTCTTGAGCTTATGGTTATTTTTCCCCCTTTCCAATGTCTTATGTACCTCTGCTGTGTACTCACTTGTCAGGGAGTATTCTGTGTTACAGCCCTGAGCGACAGCAGTTCCAGATGTGTCCCAACAAGCCTACTGGGAGACTTTTTGAGCAACTTTGCAGGTAAAATATATAGAAAATATCAACAAAATACAACAATGCTGTGAAGTTACAGATCATGTAAAAGATCCATTTCACATCCATCTATTTTTAAGCTTGATTCAGTACATTGCACCGTTGGGTGAGTGGCAGCATGCACAATGGACGTTTTTTTTCAAAACGTAACCTGTGGAACATCACGGATGCTCATTTGTTCAGTTTTCTCTAAAAAACTGTTCTTAAAAAAAACAGGGTCCGGGTTCTTCTGGGTTAAGTGGTACGTTGTCAGCTGGGATAGGCCTAGCTGTCAACGCCGAAGGGTGGAGTACACCCTGGAGAGGTCACCAGTCTGGCCCAGGGCCACATCCTCATTCCACCACGACATGGTTCGTTTCACCTCATTGTTTTCCTCATTCCAAACATGGCCTCACATTGTAGCTCTATGTTGCTTTGAATAAGAGAAGGTGGGAAGGTACTCTAATCTTCTCTGTTCTTGACGTTGAAATGACTTTCATCTGAACAAATCAAGGCTGAAAGGTTTTTCAGGAACCTTGAGATGCATTGATGCATTGGCGCCAGTCATTTTAAACTATTTTTACCACACGATATTTCCTTGTTCAAATACCAGGCCCTTTATGCAGGACAAGGAGGGGAACCACCGAGCTGAACGAGACATACTGGAGTTTTTAGTCTGTTTCCTTGTTTTTTTTTTTTTTTAGATCTTTGTTTTGTCATAAAAAGGCTGTGCTTTCTGAGCAAAAGGTGGTGCCTCATGTGA
Organism: Menidia menidia; assembly: GCA_907169785.1. Lineage (NCBI taxonomy): Eukaryota > Metazoa > Chordata > Actinopteri > Atheriniformes > Atherinopsidae > Menidia > Menidia menidia. The sequence goes on along the minus strand of CAJRST010014446.1, from coordinate 7,699,470 downwards.
GTTGCTCACAGGTTTTCACAGGAACTTGGACGGTAGCAGGGACAGAGGAGCAAAACGATCAAAAACTAAAAATGGTTCTCAAGGTGGTTTTCCTTTTAAGCTCACTTGGACTCGTGTTCTGCGATCTTCCACACGTGCGGAAGTGCGATCCAGTACAAAACAGCCAAACACCGACTCTTTGCTCCAATTACGAAAACATCGAGTCGCTTTATAAAAAGAAAGACGCCCTCGAAGTAACCATACAGATGCTGAAAGAAAGTTTTTCTGTTCTGAGAAAGGAAAATGAAGCACTGACAAACTTGACCAAGAAGAATTTAAATCAGCAAAGCGACATCTCCGAGCTGAAGAGTAAGGTCAGTGAACTGATCAAGCACAAAGAAAGAGTATCTGGAAACTTTAGTGAGGTTGAGGAGAGACTTGATTTGACTGAGAACCAGCTGATAGAAAAGAAAGCCAAACTTGAAAATCTGGAGATGGAAACTGCGGCTGCGTTTAATGATACGAAGAGACTGTTGGGCTTGTACATGAGAGAACTCTCCCAGCTGAACACAACAGCCCAGGATATTGAACTCAAAGTGGAAGCCAAGCTGACCGCCACCAGGAGGGCGCTTGAAGACGAGCTGAAGAAAGTGCAGGGGGAAAATAAAGGTAACTCAAAAGTAAACCATCTTGCATCTTCATGTTCATGCCACATCACCTGCACATTTAACACCTCGGCTGTCTTTGCTTTGCTTTCAAGCCTTTAGCACTTCGCTGAAAAAACAAGAAGCTGAAGTCAGTGAACTTAAGAACAAAACCAGGAGCAAACTGGCTGATGTGAAAGGACAGCTAAAAGACAGAAACCATACAGTGGATTTCCTAGTGACTAAAATCAAAGGTAGGTGCGAACAGACACTTGAAATCAAGGTTGAGCGAACAAAATGGGTTAAAGTTGTGGAACAATTGCCCGTGTAACGTGATGTTTCTGCTGGCAGATCTGGAGGAGAGACTTGAGGAAAAATGCGAGCCAAAAGGTAAAGACAGCAAAAGCCCATCGTCATGGGATTGTTTATGAGAACTGCTCAGAGCAATGTTTTTTCTTTTACTTCACGCAGAAATGAAAAAAGTGGCATTTTCGGCAAGAATCGTCAGCCCTTCTCATGTGTTCACTGGACCCCGAACAACTTACGGATCCAAGGTTCTCATTTTTGACAGAGTCTTCACGAACGTTGGGATTGCTTACAACGGAAAAACAGGTATGATTTACAGCATAGCAGAAGAAAAATCTTCAACGTGTGATAAACAAACACACTATTCTGATCTGGGGGTGAGCTACCTCTAATCAATTTTTCTTTCTCATATTTCTCAAAGATTAATTTGCTGTCATCGTTAGTTTCCACATATTAAAGGAAGCAGAGGCTTACAGCCATACAAATATTACAGCTTTGTGCAACTGCAAGCCCCTTCGATCACTTCCTCTTCGGGTCTAAAATTAAGTTTAAGGATGTGATGCCTAAATTAAGCACACATTTTGAAAAATAATTGTTACATTTTCACACTTTTAACATAAAGCGTCACCCCAAACAAAAAAGCATTGATACTGGTTGTTATAGCTCTAAGAAATGAAAAAAAAAAGCTAATGAATGTATTTCCCCATCCTTTTTCTAAGTGTGGATGTTATATAACAAATACAATTATACTTGCAAGTAAAAAATCTTTAAAGGCTTTGTGGCAACTTAAGTATGTGATTGCCTTAGATAAGAACAGGTTTGTTTGGCTTGACGCCCAATGGTAGCCATGGAGCTCTGACTCCAAGGAAGATGAGTAATAGTTTCTTCCGCATATTCACCTGAATTGGACTTCAAAAGATGTTGATACACTGATATATTTTAATAGATGTTGGGATGCATGTTTCATGGCAGCCAGCTGCATTGTTTTCTTTTCCAGGCATCTTCACAGCTCCGGTGAAAGGCGTTTACCAGTTCACCTTCATGACTTTTGGCTACAACGTTCGGGCTTCGGGAGCCATTTTGATGAGAAACAGGCGGTACAAAGTGAGCACTTGGGAATCCTCTAGCTACTATCACAGCAACACAGCCAGCAACACAGTCATTCTTGAACTCAATGTCCGAGATTGCATCAGCATTGTACTGTGTAAAGGTGTCAAAATATATTCCGGCGTCTTCAGTGGGTTCCTTATCTTCCCACTTTAGTAGGATTATGGGAAAGGTTTGTACATTTTTGGGGACCTGTGATTTTCGGTGGAGGGAATCAATGTGATTATGCGAACAAACAATTTCCTTGATGTTTATAGCAGACTTTTGAGTTCTGAAATAAATGTTTTTAACTGTTCAAACTAAATGAGGAATGTCGATTACGCTGCTTTCTCTGCTTCAAAGGCTTCCTCCTCAACCTTCCTCGGAAATCAGGAAAGAACACAGGTTTGTCAGACAGGTTTAGAGATTGTGTCGGGATCTTTGTACTTGATCTTTATACATGTGAACACTGCAGCTTGACAAACAAATGTAAAGGAGTTACCATGGAGATTAGTGACTTCTATTTTCTAACCAAACCTAAGTTAGTGGGAAAACAAAATCAAACTATAATATATAATTTGCAATCTTTTGTCTTCGAATATGATCTTTACGCCTCTGTAATAAAATGTCAAACAACGTCAAATTATCTTGTTTTATTTTTGTCATTATTTCACTGCATTTTTACTCATTACTAAATAATCATAATATTTCGATCTCAATTTTGCCTGTACCTGTATAGTTACAGTAATTCCAATATAAATTCCACTTCACACAGTTATACATGCATGAAATAAATCAGAAACGCATTGTACACATTCACATTTCAGTCAAAATTTCAGTGTCTGATTGGATTTAACCCAATATAATGCACACATGTGATGAACAACTTAGTTTCTCAGGTCCGGGGGCAAGTGCAGTAGACAAGCCCTAATGTCAGTGACAGCGCCTGGTACTTTCCCCAAGCTCTCCCACCTCTGTGTGCTGACATCAAAGCGATGGACCAGTCCTGACTCGCTGTAGTCATCCTGGCAGTATCCCCCCAGCACATAGATCTTCCCTTCCAGGACACCGGAGGCAGCACCCACATGAGGCACGGGCAGCGGTGCAAACTCAGCCCAGGAGTCGGACACCGGGTCGTAAACCTCACAGGCTAGTTGGTCAGTATAGAACTTCCTCAGGTTACACATCCCCCCGGTGACGTAAAGATGACCTCGCAAGGCTTCCATGCAGTGCTGGGCTCGGTCATGGGCCATGTCCGCTAGATAAACGGTTCCACCCTCTGGGTTGTACAGGAACAAGGAAACTAGACACACATACTTACAGTCGAAACCTCCAGAGATAAAAACCCCCTCGTTTATGGTGGTAACAGCATAACCGCTGAGAGCCTGGTCCAATGGGTGAACAAAGCTGTAGAAAATGAATTAGATCACATCAGTGACAGCGATGCAGTGAAGGGCTTAAATCAGTCTGGCCTGATGAACAACTGAAACCCAGATATTTTACCTCCATTTCTGTGTTGTTTCTATTGAAACAACACAGAAATCAGGTTTCTCTTACCAGTTAGTATGATACATTAGAGACCAGACATTTCCTTGGAGTCAACAAAGCTTTTTAATGGCAGTTGTAAAGCGAAATAGTTCCATCTGGTGTCCAATCACTGGTAATGCTTTTGCAATGAGTTAGAAGAAACCCAAATAGAGTTGAAGCTTAAATTATTCAAAGAGTTCACCAAACCAAGCCCAAACTACACAGTTACCATCTTTGATCTTATGTCCATGCCCGGTCAGTCAATATTGTGTGGCTCTCAGGTGTGCATGTAATGTAATAACTTGTAATGCTGTAGCCCAAGGCATTATGTTAATCTGATCTAATAAAAGTCAGCTCATCACATCCCTGACATATCTGATTTTGTGACTGCCAATATCAGTCATTGACTTAGTCAGTTATGCTTCCTACTGCTCAGATTAATATTTCCCTTATTGCCTGTGACACTAATGTTACCTCCAGGAGTCTGTTTCTTGGTTGTACATCTCAACACTGCTTGTGTTGGTGTTGATTTCTTTGTCTCCACCAATGGCACAAAGATGGTCCTCATGTACTACCAGAGAAAAGTTACTTCTGGACTCTTGCATGTCTGCCAGCCTCTCCCAGCTGTCCCTCACGGGGTCATAACTAGCAGGGATTTGATGACAATAAAACAGGTTAAGTCAATGATCGTACGGCATGATGAAAATTTCGAGATTCACTTTTATACCTGTATGTTGATTTCATTATGTCATCCTTGGTGTAAAAGTGACATCCTCCAGCTACGTACAGCTTCCCCTTCATTACGGTAGCTCCATGCCTGAACTTTGGCTTATCTGGAATCTCTTTTAATCTCCTCCACTCTATCTTCTTTACCAACCCTGTGCCACTGTGCAGGGTGTTCGCAAACCACACTTCCTTGCTTGGTATACGCTGACCCATGTCAGGGTTTAATTGGTCTCCTCCAACCAGGACCAGGACATCTTTGGGTCGCCTAACACGACAGCAATCCTGGGATTTTGGAAGACTAAAACAAAATTCTTTAAGTGCTGAGCCGTAGAGTTCCACATCCTGGTCTGCGAAGCACTCCATGCGCAGGTTAATGGCTCTGACCTCCCTGAACTCTCGAAATGTCATGAGGGGGAAACGAACTCCAGTCATTAACAAGCCAGCATGGGGCAGCCTCTCTTCAGGATCAGCCTCAATCCATGAAATTACAGCTCGAAACACAGCAAGTTCTGAGGGCACACACAGACCATCGCAGCAGAGGAACTCCAGAAGCTTCTCCAGTGATAAGTCCTTAAACTTTGTAGTGGCTGACACTTCCCTAAAGTTCCTTCGTACAAAGTCATTGGCTTCCTCTAGGAGCTCTGGCATTCCGTAGGGTTCAGCAAAAGACGCCACATCCAGGCAAGAACTAGCTTGCATTTCTT
>CAJRST010014446.1:7662270-7694398 GCA_907169785.1 Menidia menidia | reverse complement strand
GGATGGAGCCGTGGGAAGGAGGGGCCGGCGCTGACCCTGGGTGGAGATGTTGACCGCGTTGCTGAAGGCAGATTCCGACTCGCACCAGTACACCGCCGGCGAGGCGGTGGTGTTGACGATGGCGCAGGCGGGCCCGGACGCGCTGCCCCAGAGGGAGCAGTTTGAGGAGTAGCCGGCCTCGGTCAGCCTCATCACCCGCCACAGCGGCGACGGCCCCTGGCAGCGCAGGGAGACGCTCTCCCCGGAGAAGTGCTGCACGCTGTCCGGAGTCGCTTTGATGGAGGCGGATTCCGGAGGGAAATCTGCCACAACAAAATAAAAGGACGGAAGTTGTCAGTACGGTTTATCGAATGTGCTAACAAACAGATAAAGAGGATCATTCCAAGACTTGAATTTACCTGTCAACCAGACGAATCTGGGTTTCCCTTTCAGAATGCCCTTGCTTGGCTCTTTCCTCGCAGGCTTACATGCATATCCTGTTGTTCGTTTCTGTCCATGGACAACGTAGGTGTTCTGCTTAGTCCCATTGGTGCTACCAGGAAGAGGTTCGTATCGATAGGAGTTGTTTGCATGTACGGGGGAGGCTTTGTACCAGAAGAAACTCAGCCCTGTGGACTGGGCTGCGTGGCAGGTCAACATCACAGAGGATCCAGAAGTCAGCCATTGTGAAGATACATTGAGACTTTGGGGTTTAGCTGTTGACGTAAAAACATAAAAACAAATGAAAATTAGACTCTATTAATCTAATCTTTTCCAATGTTCATTTCCCACATCTTTTCTTCTTTCTAGATATTTGATCTATCCAAGGGGTGATTGCCAATATTATCACCAGTACTGCATCCAAAAGTAAAACCTTGCTTGGTGTTTGCAGATTTTTCCAGTTCTGTCAATATCCAAGCCAGTAATAAGTTAATCTCCTGGTAACCTGCTAGTTCTGTCTTACTTTTGTCAACAGCCTGCTTTGGACTGCTCCCATACCAGCCTGCCAGTGCACCGGAAGTCTCCACTGCTGTTTCAACAGCCTGAGCAAGCAGGATATTTTGTCATCGAATAAATCCAACTTTTCACCATTCTTGCTCAACACGTAAATCCAAATCTGAGTTGTTCTGCATGTGTATATTACATATTATGGTAACAGACTCCCCCAACAAAAAAAAGGAACCAGTTTGGCTTGAAGCTCAGAAAAGCATCTTTAACCATAACCCAAAAACAATTATATAATACAATGTTTAGAAACCTAATACTGCTACGCACTGCTCCAGTGAACTGGTTGTTAGTGTGGCAATTGAACCGAAAACAAAAAGGACGTGAAAAATAATAATCAGTGATCAAATGTTCACTTATCTGATGTTAAAGCTCAGAAGAATGATAAATACTCACATTGGATGAGTTCACAGAGGAGGAGAGTGTGCAGCACTAGAATCAAGATTGAAAATCAGTTTAAGTTCAGAAGAAATGACTGTGTCAAAAAATATATATATATTTCACCAATGTCAGCTACAGTTTGATAAAGAAAGCCACTAATGTCTTTGAGTAAAAAATGGTGAATACACACTTCTCTGCCAGCTGTAAGAATATAATTTTTGCTTAGAAAATAAAGATGGAACATTTATTTCTTTGGTTCAATCTTTGGCTGGTATGTGTTCAATAATGCACAAAGTTAGGCTTATAGCTTTTTCACAGCCCAGTTAAACCAGAAAAAAAAGGCAAAAATAGAATAGTAAAAATTTTTTTTTTTGCAACCATACAGTTTTTTTGTATTTACTTAATTGTGTGCTATGTGACAGGTAGATCTAATGAAGAAATAAACTGAATCAGTCACAAGCATCCAAACTATTTCAAGTTTCAATCACTAAAATGCTAAAAACAAAAAAAAGCCCACTAAGGAGAAGTCACATGACACTTGGGAGTAGGCGTTAACACACAGCAGAGAGTGTGACATGTAAAAAAAAAAAACACATCTTAAGTAATTATTTGAATAATATGATTAACAGGACGAAAATCCCAGAGCTCAGCATTTAAGTCCCCAGTCTTATATATATATATATTACACACTGTTAAAGCACATTTCTTTAAAAAAAATTCAATGCATGTCAAATGTGAATGAATTTCTAAAAGTACTCACCAACCAGCCGCTGCACACAGAATAATTTGTGTTGCATCCTCAGATGTGTAACTGACACTGGGCAGATGAGCAGGCCGCAGAAGGAACTAAGGGGGGGGGGGAAGTGGTCACCGTGTCTCATGCCGGTGTGAGCGCTCATGCTTTCGAAGTAAGTTTTGATTCCTCACAACAACTTCTCCATTCTCTTCCTTCCCTTTGCTGAATCTGTGTGACGTGTTCATTTTCGGCAATGAAAAAAACCCAGGCGGGCACACCAACTGTGGTCATACATGGATGTTGATCCTAAGTGGTGCTTTTGTCGAAGATATCTGCTCGTACCTCACACACATTTAGAGGTGTTGGTCACAGGCGCTTTGTCGTCGTTTTCAGCCTCCTGTTTTTCGTGGCATCTAAAAGTTTCATTGTCGTGGTCATCGTGAGCGATGAGCCCAGAACGAGGTGCTTATTGGCCAAGAGTACGGGCCAAGTTTAGACATGACAGCACAAGTATGAGCATCATCATCACCCTGAGTCATAGATGTCCCTGCTGTGGGAAGTCTTTTTTTACCCACTTCAGCTCACAGTTAAGCTAAAACGTGTTTAAGAAAAAAAAAACACGACTACACCCAGTCATAGAGGATATTATGAGCCTTTATAGCTTAATAACATTTAAACAAAGAAGCTTCCGCCGCGTGAATTCCTGTACCTCAGCCAATTCTACACATTTTTTATTAGATTTTTTTTTTTTTAAAGACACAAATGTAAGAATTTCCAACTGGACAAGCAATGGTTCTGACAGTGTCCAGACAGACAACAGAAACTCCAGACAGGGATGCAGATAATGAAAGTTTGTAATGAAGATGGCCAAGAGGAGGAGCAGCTCTATTTATTAGTAACTAATAAAAGTACAGTTGTTTGTTTTTAAAACCTTCTTGAAACTCAACTTTTCTCCCAGGCATTTAGGAACTACTACACATGCATGTCCTTAAATGATGGTAGGAATGCGGAGTGGCTGGAGGATGCACAGGGTCAGAACAACAATCCAAGTAACCCTCCTTTAAATGGATCTATCTGAGTTCAAAGGGGAAAGATTACAAATGCAAACTGTTCTGGTATTACCCTTTGTACTTCAAGGTTTCTCGCTCGTTCAGATAAGATTAAATTCTGCTGATGAGAAAAAGAGCTAAAAGTGAAAGCCAGCAGACATACATCTTTTTAAAAAGCAGGCAGGTGGAGGCAACATTTTAAACTGTGCTGCATTTAAAGTGCAACACAGATATCCGGGATGGCGTGGAATGTAAATGCTCTGCTGAGGAAACACGGTTCCACCTGATTTGTCTCTTCCCGGTGGAAGATTTTAATGGCCCGGGGAACTGTCAACCTCCTTCTCTCTGTGCCTTTGGGGAATCAAAGTCTCTAGTGGCATGAGGTTCCAGTGGTCAAGCTGTTCTATTCAAATGTCTGTGCCACAATTTGGTCCTCCTCACTCCTCGATCCCCCGTCCCGCAACACAACTGTTTTTGTTCCAAAAAGGCACCCAGAAGAGAGAATTCTGAGACGACTCGTGGTCTTCATTCCACACTGTAGAAAAGAAAATGCACGTGTGGCTCATCTGACAGGGTGATATTTATGTGACAGGGTGGACCAGGAAGTAGGAAGTTGGGGGGGCGGAGCATAGCTTTTAAAAGCCAGAGGGAGCACACCTGGGCCTTTCACTCCACCTGGGTGCAGAGGGCAACCGGCAGCCATCATACTTGAGCGGTTAAGCCGAATCTGTGTTTGGTGCGCAGACAGAAAGGTATATGTATACTCTGTCTGTCATAAATGCAGTGTGGCAAATAATGACCATATCCTTTTACATCCAAGTAGTAGCTACAGTCATCACCTGCTGGCCTCTACAACTGGGAGAGTTCTTTTTGGAATGTTAACAAAGGTAACTTGCAAAGTAATTTGAATAATAGTGTGATCGTCATATTGATTGTGGAATGTGTGTGCTTTTTAGTGATCTGGATGCTACTGAGTCGCCACCCACTGTTTTTTCCCTTTTTGTTAAGTTTTAGGCTGTGCATTAATTGTTTGGGCCTGTATAGGATTTTCAGACCGTGTCAATTTGAATTGACCTGGGGTACCTTTGCATGTTTTGTTTGGTTTTTATTTGGGCTTTGTTTGGCCATGCCATTTTGATTTTGTTTCCTAAGTTGCATATTTATTATTATTTAAACTACTCCAGGTCGGTCAAGTATACCCATCGACTAACTGTATTTTTAAGATTTCAGAACATCGAATAATGATGATTTTCTATTTTTGTAAATAAACATTGGACTAATAATTAAGTCTCTTTATATTCTATTTTACACTTGGTCACAATTATGAAATGGGAGCTCAGGTTCCAACAACACAATATTTAAATTAATCCTGAATCAAAAACATTTGTTTTGAATGGATTCTGAGCTTTTCTTCTATCCTGTCATCTTTTGGCTCGGTTTATCTGGTGGGGGTGGTATTGAGTCTCGATTTTCTGTCTTATTATATAGACAAAGTTAATTTTCTTATAATTTGTACCTGTCCCCTCTGCTCAGGCTTGTTAGAAGGTAATATTGCAAGTAAGGCAACCCATATTGCCCTTATTGTGTATAAGGGCAATATGGCAAGTAAAGCTTTCAAATGCATGGAAAACGTCATGGAAAATGTTATTTTTATTATGTTTTTGATCACATACAAATACAAAAAATTAATAAATACAAAAGATTAAATGGGAATACTGTGACAAGGCAAAAAGCAGTTTTTGCCACGGTTACTTTTAATTTCCACCAATGACAGAAACCAAAAACACACATGAGGGAGGAGAGAGGCTTTTACTTCCAGTCACGGGGTGTCTGACGTCCTTTACAGGCTGCAGAGTCACACCTGATGATAAAAAATAAAATAAAAACCAGATGCCATCAGTGCCTGACAGGCGCCGGAGCTGCGTGGTCGTGGGTGCCAAATCTACGTGTCTATTTCTGTTTCTGCTTGTCACACTATGGGGGACCTCTACCGGTACCCAGTTTACTTCGATTGCGCCGCGTTAGACGATGAGCAAAAGAAGAGGATTCTGAGTTATTTCAAGGTCCGGCGCAAATCGGGCGGAGGAGAATGCAGCTCGGTGACAGACGTCGGGGGGAAGGTTTACTGCGTCTCTTTTCAAGAGAGGGAAGGTAAGATTTAAATAAGATTTGATTTTATCGAGGTCGGACGGTGAAAGTGAAAGTAAATTTAAGACAGCGAGTAAACCTGATGGCGAACATTACTTGTTGTGAATACATGGTGATATATGGAAAACGTATCTTTTTTGCAGCCTAGTCCGCATACCGATTGCGATTTGTGAAGTTGTGTCTCTGTATTAAAAAGTCAAAACAATGCAGACATGCTTTCACTTTCAATGTCCGGCCAGCTGCGCGCGCACCAGCGCCACCAAGAGTGTTTTAGACTGTCAAATCTAAAACACACTCTTAAATTACCACTTACTACAAATACAATTTAGATTTGTTCCAGCATTTGATCTATTTTCATGAATGTTATTATTGAAACCTACTTCAGAACAGTTCTGAAACCTAAAAAGTATTAATTTCTACCATAAGATATAAAAAAACAAACAAAAAAAGCTTTCCTCAGGGATTCCTTTTTAATATATAGCCTCATATATCCTACAAACACCACAGGTCATTTGTTTTAGAATTATCTAAACGTTCTAACCTAAGGCTTTAAACGAGTGACGTAAAGCAAAGTTTTTTTTTTTTAAAAAGGTACCCAAGGAGGAAAACTATTGAGAGGAAGTGCATGCCTTTCATTGCAGATCATGCCTATTGTTCGGTTTCAATAGTTAAGGTGTGTCAGCAGCATGCCAGAGAACAGCAGCTCATTTTCACTTTTGTGACAAACAAATTATGAAAGGACATCTCTGACTTTTTTTTAATAAAGAATAAATATCTTAAGAGTAGGAGTCACAGCAGCTTAGAAGAGCCAGATACTGTGTTAAGTAATGTGCTGTTTGCCTCCTCAGCCCAGCAAAGAGTTCTGCAACGATCCGAGCATGTGCTGGACTTCGCTGGTGTTTCTCTGGTTCTGGCTGTTCGAGAGAGTGCAGAACCACAGAGCCCTTCTCGCACTTCCCGGACTCCTGGTCAGTCAGCCAGGCCACAAGTGGACGCAACAAGCTTTTCACAGGTCAGTGCAGTATCTGGACATTAAACTTTATGAGCCCCACAGTACCATAGCACATGTGTGTATCTAAATTGCCACTAGAAATTAAAGTGCGTGTGTGGTTGTTTGTGTCTGTGCGGCCCTGTGATGGAGTGGGGGCCTTACTGGGATGCCCAATGAGCTGGGATAGCCTCCAGCCCCCTGACCTCGACCAAACTAGCAAATGGATAAAAGGATTAAATCATTCATGAGAAAACCTTTAACAAAACTTTAGGTAGAGCTAAAATGTGTATAGGAAGTAGATGCCACTGAATTATCACATATTTCCAATTAAGATTGAAAGAAAGAATCTTTATAACATAAGATAAATTTGTATCTATGGTCTCTCTCAGTTTGTGCAGTTTAGTAAATTTGGCCCTAAACCAAAGGCAGTTCTGCCTGTTTTGTATTGCCATCATGCTCAAGTTTCTTGTTATTTTACATTAAATATAAGTGCCTCAAAGTAACTATGATATATAAACTGAAATATTACATACTTGTTTTTCGTGTTCAACAGGAAGAGCAATCCTCTGTTGCGTCAAGCCTGTCACCGCATGATGAAGAATATGAAGTGCAACTTGATCATTTTCTCCTTCGTTACCTGAAGGAATGCCCAAAGGCTAATGAAAAACTGGAGAGAGAGTTTGCCACTGTGTGCTGCTCTGCTGAACTTCATCCAGAGAAAGGGATAGCATTAATCAGGCGATTAGCTCAGGTTGATGTTGGGGATACAGTTAGCAACTGGAAATCTGAGGTAGACAAAATTTTTGCTGGATACATGTGCTACTATGAGGTGGAGTCTCTCAAAATCAAAGCTTTGCTCAAGTCCTGCAGCTCTCAACAGACCGAAGATGGGATGAAAGTGTTCAGCGATATTGGGACGGCCATTGTTGTTGGTGAAACTTCTAAGGTGAGCGCCAGATTAGCGGATTTAGATGGTTCGCATTTTAAACGAAAATCCCTTCTGGTTCAGAGGCAAACCAGTGTCCGTCGACTTGGTGAGGCAAAAATTCGACTCCTCTGGGAAGAGATTAAGATCAGTTTAGGACACCGTTTTCCAGGCGTGAAAGTCACAAAGGGGGAGGCTGGTCAGTTGGTTTTAGAAGGTTCTGCGGAGGAGATCCTCAAAGCTGGTGAGCTGATCACTGATAAGGAGAATTTGGTAAAAGAGAGTACTGTTTTTGACAAGAGCCCCCATTATTTTGCCTTCTTAAGGAAGGTGTTTGGAGGCCCTGGGTCGCTGGGTAACTTTTTAGGACTTGGTGACAAAGTGGAGGTAGAACTGCTAGACACAGAACTCAATTTCTTCTCCCTCTGCACTGATAAACTGCAAGAAGCTGAAAAGAGGCTGGAGGAAAAGTTCAAAGAGGCCAAATATGATGTTCCTAACTGCTCCATTGTACCACCAGAGCTTCAGGAAAAGCTCATTTCAAAAACAAAAGAGATTAACCAAAAGGAGTACAGGGCTGTTGTTGTGTGCGGCGGGAAAAGCACTGTGCATTTGTTGGGCCACGCAAAAGAAGTGGCAGAACTGACTGAAACCTTTACACAGTTTATCTTAGACCAGTCAAGCATTGAAGGAAAAGTCCAACTCCCCTTCCCCAAGTTGGCTGAACTGTTGCAGGAACTGCTGCAGATATATAACTTTGACGATTCAGGAGTTCATTTCAGTCCCATAACATCTTCTTCTGGGCCAATGGTGATGCTCGAAGGGCCGTCCAGCAAAGTCACAGAGGTCAGGAATAGGCTTGGCCCATTTTTGGATGCCCTCGAACAGAACCGAGTCACTGTTGACTTGCCGGGTGCTGGTAGATATTTTGAAAGTCCCTCAGGAAAAGACAGCCTCCTAAAAGTGTCCCGTTCTCATAAATGCCTCATCTACTCTGAAGAACAGCCTCACCATGGGAGACAGGATAACGGAACTGCTAAATATAGCCTTCAGGGAGGCCTTCGGGTGCTAGTATGTCAGGGCGACATAACCAAACAATATGCCGATGCCATAGTGAACGCCGCCAATGAGGATTTAGACCATGGCGGCGGTGTTGCTGCCGCGCTGAGTAAAGCAGGTGGTCCTCAGGTGCAGAAGGAGAGCAAAGCAATAGTTCAACAGACCGGAAGAATCCCCACGGGAGAGGTGGTGGTGACCACAGGGGGGAACCTAAAATGTAAGAAGTTGCTGCATGCTGTAGGACCCGTAGGGGGAACTGCAGGTGGCAGAGAGAAGGTTTTACTGGAAACAGTTGTTCAGCGTGCTCTGAATTTGGCAGAAACAATGGAGCTGAGCTCCATTGCCATTCCATGCATCAGCTCGGGTATTTTTGGGGTTCCCGTCAGCGTGTGCGCTGAAGCTATTGTTGCTGCAGTCAAAGAGTTTGGGAGCCAAAGTGGGCGCAGTTTAAAGACGGTCATACTCATAGACAATAGAGAAAAGGTGGTGAGGGCCATGAAGGAGACGTGTGACAGGGTTCTGCAAAATACCGGAAACAGAAACCCCGGTGCTGGGGATGCTACCTGGCAAACAACAGTAGCTGCAGCAGGCAGTGTCCGTGTTGAGATTGTTCAGGGAACAATCGAAACTCAGCAGGTAAGAACCAAATTTTGGGATAAATCCGTAAATTCTACTGTTATTCTCAATGACCACGATCATCCAAACACCACACTTTACTTTACCAGGCAGACGCCCTTGTCTGCCCTATGGTCGGCCACGATCCTCAGTCTATCCGGGTCGGAAAGGCTCTGTCAAGTCTCTTTGGACCACAGCTGACTGCAAGGTTTCATACGGAAGCAAGAGGAGCAACTCTGCCTGGTGACGCAGTCACAGTGGATGGCTTGCCCACCCCTGCCTGTAAAGCAGTCATCTTCATCAACCAAGTCTGCTGGGACAATGACCAGCACGGAGCTGCAATCCAGGTGAACTATATCACAAGTGACCTTATATTCAGCCAGGCTGGTCCTTACAGTACTTTTCTGACGATAATAAATATTTATCTAACCCCACCAGGCACTTAGGGAGGGAATCCAAAAAACACTGACTTCCTGCGAGTTCAGAGGCTTTAGCTCAGTGGTTTTCCCAGTGCTTGGGACCGGCGCCATTCTGCGTTTCCCTCACAGCGTGGCGTCCAGGGTTCTTCTTGAGGAGGTTGGCACATTTGAACAGAAGAGAGACAGCAGGTCGCCTTTCCTGGTCCGTATTGTTGTTCATCCCTCGGACAAAGAGTCCGGCAAGGTAAAGGACAAACCTGTTAAAGGCGCTTGTTGGGCAAGTCATTGTGGGATTGTGAGATCTTTGGCTTGCAATAAAACTCTTTATTTTCCCTCGGCAGGCATTTGAGTCTGCCCAGGAAGCTGTGCATCTCAGAGGACTCACAAATGATGTTAATCCAGATGATGGTTAGTGTGTATTACACCTATACAGGTCTCTAGTATTTGAAACGGCCTGGACATTAGCAATAGTGGCCCTAACAGTACATGAATCATTTTAATTTGCAGGCATTAGAGCAAAATAATGTTGAAAATGCTAAGTTAAAAATTAAAGCAATAGCACATTTGTGAATTTGAAGCATGATGTTAATGTCTTTTTTTGTTGTTTTTAGCTTCCTTCTACCGTAAAGTCTCAATAACTAACAATGACACCACAGCCATGCTGGGTGGAGTCCGGCTACAGATGATGTGCGGTGACATCATACATGCAGGCACTGATGTGATTGTCAACACAACCGATTTTTCCAACTACCAGACTGGTAGGATATAAATCCTTATTACCGTAATTCACTGAGTTAGAGCAGATTTTATTGGCCGTTTGTTTTTTTTTCAGCTGGTGTGTCCAAAGCCATTGTGACTGCAGCGGGGCCCAGTGTCCTGGCAGAGTTGGCAAAAGGTAAGCCTGTGGGATATACAGAATACTGTTAATATCTACCCTTTGGAGAGTGTTTAGGCTGACATGCTTTTGCTTTTCGTCAGTAAACTCTCCAGCAGACTACATGTGCACCACAGGACCAGGAATGCTTGGCTGTAAGGAAATCATCCACGCTTGCTTCAATAATGACACTCAGAGGATTCAGAAGAACTGCAAAAACATATTGAGACTTTGTGAGAGCAAGAGACACAGCTCAGTGGCCTTCCCAGCCGTCGGTACAGGTGTGTACTGCCTTAAGTAGTTTTAAACAACTAAATGTGGGGTTTCCGGGGTTATAATTTTGCTTTAAGTGTTTTGAGGTTTAAACAGATCTGAGGAATTATAAATAATGGAGTTATAAGAGCAAAACAAACAGAGTTCATATGGCAGTATGGATTAAAAAATGTCTGTTTATTCCACCAGGGAATGGTCAAATGGACCCCATTAAATCTTGCAAAGCCATGCTGGATGGAATTGCCTCTGCTGTCAGGGACCTGAAGCCGACTTCTCTCTCACTCATCCGCATCGTCATCCTGCAGCAACCGGTCTTTCAGGCTTTCAGGTTAAACTTTAACACAAATCATGCGTGTTGCATTCCTCTCCAAGTTGGATGGTTTATAATTTATGACCCCTGCTTTGATGTTTTGTTTTGTTGTTGTTTTTCTTTTATAGATCAGAGCTGGAGAGTCGATTTGGAAAGAAAGCTCCACGTCGCCTCAACCTGAGAGGTTTGCGCAGTCGTCCTCCGTGGACCTCTTTAACATAATTAAAACATTTTAGGCACAAAGTGATAGGGATAGAAATCCGTCTCTTAGGGAACTGCAGGAATAATCAAACACTCCAGGTTTCAGTAAATGAATTAGTTATTTTGAGAAAATTCATTTTACCATTCAAATAAACTTGATTAGGGTCAGACAGATCCAGAGTTAAAGCAAAATTTCCACTTGAGCATCGGTGGTTACACCAGCCAGAGGCCAGGAGATCAGTCTGCCACATCCACCAATCAGATCTTCCTTTAAAAGCTCATAAAAACACATAAATCTCTACAGTTTTCCAACACTGACATGTTTTTACTGAATATTCTACTATATTTCGCTGAATCCAGAATATACCATAGCTATCACTTAAGATTTTATCCTTTTTTTCCTTTTGATATCATTTTTCTATTTTATTTTAAACTTTAGAAAAGGCCAAACAACAGCTGAAGAAGCTCCAAGAGAGGCGGTCACGTGCCACTGCGCCTCCTAACCCACAAGGCCGAGCCTCCCTGTTGGCAAAACCCCGGCCGGCAGTGTTCTATGTGATTAGCCGCGGCCCAGGCGATGTCAGGAACATTAAAACAGACTTAGAATGGATTTTGCAAAAGGAGCTGATAGAGAGAGTTCTGGACATGCATCAGTTTTCTAGACTTGATGACATGGAGATGGACGCAGTGCTGGCCAAAGTCAACATATCAGAAATAAGCCTGGAGCTGCAAAGGCATCAGGGCTCTGACCCCCAGGGTGGCGGCAGAGTCGGAAACACAGCTGGGTCCGGGTCTGGGCAGCAGGCCTATGTGCTGAAAGGCCTCAAAGAGGATGTTTTGAGTGTAGTTGAGCTGATCTACAGAGCATTCCAAAAAGCACTTCATGAAGACATCCAAGATAAGGACGAGGCCATGCTGGCTCTGAGGGTTCAGTGGTTTATAAAGGACGGAAACGAGTGGCTGGAGCTGAGCCTGCATGACAACTACAGGCTGGAGGATGCTCATTCTCAGAAGCAAGTCTCCGTTGATATTTCAGTACCAGATGGTAGGAAGGTAAAAGTAAACCTGAGAGCACTAGAAGCCACAGACTTCAGTACAGGCGTCAAGTACAAAGTGAAGAGGCTCGAATCAGAAGCAGGTGGGTAACGACCTCCTTAGAGTATGAGTCATCAAATCCTCACATTTCATTTTTCTTTTTTACTTTTGATTTTAATATTAATCTTTTGGTTTAGACTTTGAGTTGCCAGCACATTGGGAGCCGATGCACGAGGAAATCTTTAAGAAAGTGAACCTGGACCCTAACTCACAAGAATACAAGGATGTAGCCAAAGGTTTCCTCCAAACAGCGAAATTCACCATTAAAAAAGTCAGCCTGCTTTGAAAAAAAAAAACTCAAAAAGAAATAATAAAGACTTGGCCCTGTATCAAAAAGAGAAAGACATGTACTTTTCCTCCTATTTCAGATTGAGCGCGTGCAGAACCTCTACCTGTGGCACGCGCACAGCGTGTGTAAACAGCGTATACTCAGGAAGAACGGGGTGGCAGAGCTGGGAGAGAAGTTCCTCTACCACGGCACCTCGGCGGAATCGTGCAGCTGCATTGAAAGAGATCGATTCGACAGGAGTTATGCGGGAACGCACGGTAAGGCGTGATCACCTCCAAAAAGCTGCCATAGAGGACACAGGACGAGGTGCAAAGCATCTCCCCCTAAACTGTTTCTGTATTTCTTCTTGTAATTCTGTTCCAGCTGCTGTGTATGGAAAGGGAGTTTACTTTGCAGTCAATGCAAATTACTCGGCCGGTGGGTATTCCCCGGCGGACGCATCAGGCCTGAGGCGTCTCTACGTTGCCCGGGTCCTGACCGGCCGTTACACCGTTGGTAAAGGCTCTATGAAAGCCCCCCCTCCTCGAGGCTCCGACCCCACCGACTGCTTTGACAGTCTGGTGGACAACCAGCAGCAGCCGTCCATGTTTATTATTTTCCACGATGACCAGGCCTACCCGGAATACCTCATCAGCTTCAGCTGAGTGGCGAGGCGAGAAGCAGCACCTCCCGGCGGGAAACAGGGACGTCTCTGTGCCTTTCTGTCTGCAGCTGATTGTTGCAATGAAATGAAATAAGATGTCTGTGTTGGTAAATCAAAACGTGGAGTTAGTAAGTAGGAATTCTGTATTGAATTTTTTCCAAGGAGAAAAACAAATGATATACAGTATGTTGCATCTCACTCTGTTGTTTTAACTGAACTATCTCAGAAGAAATGTTTTGTCTTGTTAACATGTCCAGGATTTATCTACTGTCAACAGTTTATAAGTCTCTCACAGTCTGCCTGAACATGCTCCTGTAGCCATGTCTGTTTCTTTTTTTTTTCTGCATCCGTGATCCAACCGCTCCTATTTCATATTATACAGATCTAACAGTTGCCATGTTGATAAAAGGCTGCAAGATATTCTCTTGATTTCTCTCCACTTGGGTTGAGTCCTACATCCTGCATGTCACAGAAAAACTGATTGTCGTCTTC
The DNA here is from genome assembly GCA_907169785.1 of Menidia menidia. Lineage (NCBI taxonomy): Eukaryota > Metazoa > Chordata > Actinopteri > Atheriniformes > Atherinopsidae > Menidia > Menidia menidia. Next base: position 7,680,914 of record CAJRST010014446.1, on the reverse strand, counting down.
GCCTTAGCACAAAAAACCTTTTCTTAATTTTAATCAATTTTAATTGGTTTTCCCGCTTATTCTATGAAGGCTCTTTCCTTGGACATGTTACCAGTGTATTGTATTGTGAACATCTGTTTATTTCAATGCTCAGAAATGTTTTGCAACTTTAAATTAGTCAAAAGTAAATTATCTGAAAAACTTTAAAAATAAAGAAACATTATATCTCAAAAAGACCGTTACTATTTAACTGCTCCCACAGTTGTTCTGGATATGTATTTTTGCTTAAACTTCAAGTGTGGGTTTCCTCTGTTCAGGCTGATCTTTAAATCCACCTTTACTCTGAAGTTCTTTTTGGATTCACACTACAATGAAGCTCGTACCAAAGGTCTCTTGAAACTGAATCTCTCTGACCCAGTAACTATGAATAGCCAGTTTTTTCTGTCTCAAGGAAACATGAATATAAGAGACGTAGAGGACAGATTTGAGGGTAGGAGGAAGGTTTGAGGAGGCAGAAAAAGTCAGTAAGAGACAGCATTAAATTCTTCATGGCAAGAGGTTTTCCTGGATCCCAGAAGAAGCCGTAAATACCAAAGAAAAGCAGTTGTGCATGCCCTGTAAAGAGATATAACTGATATGGAGTTTACCAAGCATTACCTTCCAATGGAATGGGAAGAGCGATGGAGGAGAGAAAAGGAAACCAGGAAAAGAATCATTGAAAGAGGTGGAGTGGAGGTTGAGGAGGACAGTCGGGAACTGAGGAGAATTGTTGCTTTTAATGACTCAAGAATGGGCCTGAAAAGTGGGGTCCCTGAGAGTGAAGGGTCAGTGCTGAAGACGACTAACGCTGATGAGGGCGGCACTTCGGTGCATGACAGATTCGGAGGGGAAGAACGTAACGTCCACACATGCCGCAGCAAAACCTTTCCCGCTGAGTTTTCTGCAGCTCTGAAAGAATTCCGGGATTCGAATCATCTCACAGATCTGACTCTGACAGCTGAGGATGGGAGCAGCTTCCATGTTCACTCTGTTATCCTGGCTGCTATCAGCGCATTTATTCTGGAGAGAGTAAGGGAAAAACGCTTCATCAGCGACGGTCAGGGGGCTGGCGCCCACAGGTGGGCAGTACACCTTGGTGCAGAGGTTGACTTTGCTGGGCTCCAAGCTGTCATTGAGTTTGCTTACACTGGCGCTGTGTCATCTTTACAAAATCACACCGCGGCTAAAATCATGGCAGCAGCTCAAATCCTGGAGGTCCCACGACTGGTGGATCTCTGCAACAAAGAACATAGGCTAAAGGAGGGTAAATCTCTCGAGCAAGAGCAGATGAAAACATCCTCACAAGAACAAATGAGCATCACTCTGCAGTCAGTTGAACAGCTGTGGGTAGACAAAGTTGGATGTGATGTCATTTTGGAAGTGGATGGATCTTTTATAAATGGTTAGTGTTGGCTTTATGATGATACATTTTGAAAATGTTGCAACGGCCAAAAGTTGACCTTCCATTTTGTCCAGTCCACAGGGTTATCATGGCAGCGAGCAATGACTTCTTCCGTGGAATGTTTACATGTGGAATGAGGGAATCTCAACAGAACCGTGTTGCACTTCCCTTCCTGCCTGCACCCGAAATGGAGACCCTCGTTGGCTTCTCCTACAGGGGGAAACTACAACTCAGCTGGGACAATGTTTTTGAGATAACTTGCATGGCCCTCCAGCTTCAGTTCCGATCTGCTCTCATGCTGTGCCTCACTTTCATGCAAGAAGAAATGCAAGCTAGTTCTTGCCTGGATGTGGCGTCTTTTGCTGAAGCCTACGGAATGCCAGAGCTCCTAGAGGAAGCCAATGACTTTGTACGAAGGAACTTTAGGGAAGTGTCAGCCACTACAAAGTTTAAGGACTTATCACTGGAGAAGCTTCTGGAGTTCCTCTGCTGCGATGGTCTGTGTGTGCCCTCAGAACTTGCTGTGTTTCGAGCTGTAATTTCATGGATTGAGGCTGATCCTGAAGAGAGGCTGCCCCATGCTGGCTTGTTAATGACTGGAGTTTTTCACGTTTCCGTGATTGCACGGCTCAAGTTGGCTCTCGCTGTTCTCAGTGCCTCCTTGTCACCGGACTTGAAGGCTGGGTTCCGTGCTTTTAGCTCTTGGCGAACCTCCCCAGTCATCCAGGGTCGCTGGTTGGCTCGGGTGATGATTTTCTTTGTGGTGCTGACGTCCTCGATGCATTTGTTGATGTAGGCTGACACAGTCATGGCATACTCATCAATGTTTATCATGTTGTCACATGTTGCTGCAGCTTTGAACATGTCCCAGTCAGAGCACTCAAAACAGTCCTGGAGTGCCTCCATGGCCCCCTCAGTCCAAACCCTCACCTGCCTCACTGTAGGTTTAGCTCTGATCAGCAGGGGCCTGTATGCAGGAATTAGCATTACAGAGAGGTGGTCTGAAGAGCCGAGGTGGGGGCGTGGGGCTGCTCTGAATGCGTCTTTTATATTTGTATAAACCAAGTCTAGAGTGTTCTCAAAATCCACGTGTTGGTAGAAATGAGGGAGAACAGTTTTCATACTGGCCTGGTTAAAGTCCCCTGCAATGATGAAAACACCCTCAGTGTGTGCAGATTGCAGCTTGGAGATGGTCCGATAGAGAACACTCATAGCCTCTTTAGAAAATACTAAATAATACTAAATGAATAATGTTTGCTTTGTGCAGGTATTGACGTCATCTGTTTTCAGCTCTGTGTGACGCCTGAAAGCAAATGATATGTTTCATGAATAAAAGCAGCACAATGAAGGTTTGAACAGCACAAACGAAGCACTAAAAACTGAGACCAGTTTGGTTTCATTTGGAACTCGATGGTGACCTTTGGATGACCTAAAAACTCATTTCTAATATCTCAGAAACAAAAGCAGCACAAACCATGATTTTAAGGGCACAAACGGAGCTATAACCATTGAATCTATTTGCAGGATTTTTTAAGTGGGTGGGGTCACTCAGCTAGGAAAACCTACAGCTAACCCAGCGGTGCGTCCACTTATTTCAACTGAATGACTAATATGATGGAGAAAAGGAGGAAAACTAGATATTTTCAGTAACACATTTCTTTTATTAAAACAAGGAGACATGAAAAGAAAACATATGTCAATAAGTAAATCTACATTTAAAAATTGTGATACAAGTTTCAAATATCTAGTGGTTTAATGTTTCATTACAGGACGCTGTCAATAGAGAAATAAACATGTAACATCACAAAACATTGTTCATATTAGCAGCTTTTCTGAACATTCATCTACAATCATCTACTTCTCCAAGTTCAGGTTGAGGATTTAGATGAAGACACAGTCAGCTGCACCATGTTGGCAAAAACACATCAAATGTTTAATTCATACTCATCACAACATAAGAGATAAAAAAGCTTTTTTTAAAAGTTAATGAGTTTCAACAAAAAAGCCCAAAGTTATACAGCCTCCCCTCCTCACAGGACAGAGTGGAGCTCACTCTGCTCTCTAAGACCGTCTAAAAAGAAAGGATCTACAGAGATGAGGGTTTAAATAATGTGCAGGGGTAAAGACATTTCCCTAAAACCTCAGGAAATCATTTTGACCTGTAAAAGAGTCAAATAATGTCTCATTTAATTGAGTTGACGTTTGGTTTTGGCTTTTGTGTGAACTTTCATATGTCTTGTAAGATGTCCTCTATTACGGAATCTTTTACTGCAGTCACTACAGGAAAAGGGTTTCTCTCCTGTGTGGACTCTTGTGTGCGCTTTGAGAGTTCCACTGTTGGTGAATTTTTTCCCACAGTCATTACAAGCAAATGGTTTCTCTCCTGTATGGACTCTTGTGTGCGCTTTGAGAGTGTCCTTCTTACTGAATCTTTTCCCACATTCTTTACAATCAAAAGGTTTCTCTCCTGTGTGGACTCTTGTGTGCTGTGTAAGTTTTTCACTCTCACTGAATTTTTTCCCACAGTCATTACAAGCAAATGGTTTCTCTCCCTTATGGATGTTTTTTATGTGCGTCTTAAGATGCGAATTTTGGGAAAACGTTTTACTGCAGCTGGTGCAGACAAAAGGTTTATGTCCTGTGTGGACTCTTGTGTGCTTTGTAAGTTTTTTCTGCTCACTGAATCTTTTCCCACAGTCATTACAAGTAAATGGTTTCTCTCCTGTATGGACTCTTGTGTGCACTTTGAGAGTGTCCTTCTTACTGAATCTTTTCCCAAAGTCGTTACAAGCAAATGGTTTCTCTCCTGTGTGGACTCTTCTGTGCACTTTGAGAGTTCCCCTCTCACTGAATCTTTTCCCACAGTCATTACAGGAAAAGGGTTTCTCTCCTGTGTGAACTCTTCTGTGCACTTTGAGAGTTCCCCTCTCACTGAATCTTTTCCCACAGTCATTACAAGCAAATGGTTTCTCTCCTGAATGGACTCTTCTGTGCGTTATAAGTTTTCCTCTCTGACTAAACATTTTCCCACAGTCATCACAGGTAAATGGTTTCTCTCCAGTATGAACCCTCATATGAGACTGTAAGTAGGATTTTATCTTAAAGCTTTTTCCACATTCATGGCAGTCAAAAGGTTTCTCCTCTTTGTGGAATCCTAAGTGTTTCTTAAAGGAGTGTTTACACAAAAACTGCTTTCCACACTCGGAGCAGCTGTATGGTTTTCCTGCTCTGTTAAAATCCTTATTACGAGTTACACCAGAGTCAGACACTGGAGTTGGTTTCCAATTTCTCTTTCCATCCACAGTTTCAGGCAGAGTATCTGAAGATTTCCCCCAATAATCCTCATCACTGACTTCAGTCTCAGAGGAGTCTGATGTTTTTTCATCAGTGTTTGATGCTAAAGGGTCATCTAGGTCTGGGTTCCCGGCTGCTTCTGGTCCTCCACAGTCCTCTCCATCAGCTTCTGCTTTCATCTGTTCAGCTGAGCTGCTGCTTGGAGGCTCCGACTCTCTGTTACCTTCTGTTTTGATCTGATAGAGCTGTGAGAGCTCAGGTTTCTCTTCTTCATTTTCACTCTTCACAGTCACAGCGCTACCTGAGAACTTCCTGATATCCGTTTCCTGTCCATGAAACTGCTTCTCCTCCGAACTGGTCCACAGTTGGTCCTCTTCCTCCTTTATGTTGAGGCCTTCTGGGTCCTGTTGGTCCAGACTCGGGTTCCATGGATATTCTTCTTTAACCACCAACATCTGCTGAACATCTGCAGGTAAACCTGAAACACACATGGAAATAATTAATTTATTTTATTTAACCTTTATTTTAACAGGAAGTCCCTTGAGATAACATATCTTTTTCGAGGGAGACCTGGCCAAGAGGCAGCAGTACAGTAAGACATATAAGAACACAGGACAACATAATAAAATAAATCAGAAACTAGACTCTAGAGCAGGGGTGTCTAAACTTTTTGCAAAGAGGGCCAGATTTGATAAAGTGAAGATGCCCGGGGGCCAACAGTTTGTCCGGACATTTTTTAACTACAAAAGTTTCATGCAAATACACACTGTTATAAAACTATTTTCATTGTCACAATTATCTTTATTTTTCAAATGACAAAATAACCAAATATAAGCCACTCAGGCAGATGTGAACAACTCTAAAAACACAAATTCTGCCTTTCATTCATATCTGGGGAGTAAGATAACATTGAACAAACTGTATGAAATACCTTAAATTTAGATGAGTTTAAATATATCTTTGCCTCATGAACATTTAAAACAGGAGTTATGAGTGATGCAAAGTTCTGTCACTCTTCACAGTCACAGCGCTACCTGAGAACTTCCTGATATCTGTTTCCTGTCCATGAAACGGCTTCTCCTCCGGACTGGTCCACAGTTGGTCCTCTTCCTCCTTTATGTTGAGGCCTTCTGGGTCCTGTTGGTCCAGACTCGGGTACCATGGATATTCTTCTTTAACCACCAACACCTGCTGAACATCTGCAGGTAAACCTGAAACACACATGGAAATAATGAGTTAGCTTGTATTTATAATCAACAATGAAAAATGATTTAAAGAAGCTGGTACTGCACGCAAAAGCCTCCGACTGATCACATTTTGTGGTGTTACTATTATAATAGTCAGTTTTCTTTTCATATTAACATTCAAACCCCTTCATTAGGTGTATGTGTACACATAGAGGAAAAAATGTGCCCATTCATTTTCCCTTCAGATGTGAAATTTACCACCATTGGGCTCATCTGGATGGAGGCTCCTCCTTCCAGGCATCCCCGCTCCACCTGGGACTCTCCTCTCCACAGTCCCTGTTGGTCCCTCTGCTGGTTCTGGAGCTTCAGAGGATTTTAGGCTTTATTCGCTCTCACTGCTGCTGCTTTTCCCCAACAGCTGAAACCGGAAACACACCAAAGGAACAGGAGATGTACAACCCCACGCTAGCTGGGAAATGCTCCTCATGGGAGAAACAAACAGGAACATGAAGAGAAAGAGACCCAATCTGGAACAAATCCTGTTCCATGGTCTGCTGGACAAACACAATGAATAAAGATCAGGTCCACACCAGTGACGTGCGGTGAGGTTCATAGCTGGTGAGGCGCTGACGTCATCAGAATCAGATTTGCAAATAGATGCATAGATTGACAGCAGTTTACAGGTTATGTTTCACTTCTGCATCCTTACACATACAAACTGTAGCTCACAAAACACACATTTCCTTAAAAAACAAAACAAAATAAACGTTATTACTGTCTTACCTTTACTTATAAATGAAGTCCATGCGTCGCTCCTTCTGCACAAAAACATCCGTCACTTTGCGATAAAAGTCCTCCTTATCTTCCTTCAGTTTTAAAAGTCTCTCTGTCTCAATGGAGATCACTGCCAGGGAAGAAAGCCTTCCTTGATCCGTCCTGTTCCTGCTGTATGTTTTCAGTCTCTTCAGGGCTGAGAATGACCGCTCCACTGACGTTGTAGTAGCTGGCACCGTGAGCACGAGCTGGAGCAACTTTGTCGCCTCAGGAACCGTTGCAACAAGATCCTTCTCGGCCAAAAAGTTGAGAAGCTGTCCAGGAGATTTGCATTCATCCCTCACCGTTTTTGAGCTATACAGTCCAATGAGATCGGCCTTCAGTCTGACAAAGTCAAAAAACTTGGCATACTTTGACAGGCTCTGCAGTTTCGTGTCATCAAAATGTTGTGACATTTCATAGAACTTTGCGCAATCCACCAAACCGAGGAAAGCAAGTTCATCAAAATGGCCAAACCTAGCCTTCATTTGATCGCTGATGTTGTCAAGAATGTTACAGAAGAGGTGTCTCCGTTCATCTCTAGCCGAATGTCTGTCTGTACCATCTGTCAAACCAAGTGCGCCGCATTTCTGCTCGAATCGGAGGTAGTAACTGTCAAACTCCAGTCTCATGCGCTCCATGACTGAAACTGTGTCCCGGATGCGCGCAACACAGTGTTCAATGTCCGTCACTTTGTTTTGCAGCACTCTGAAAAGTGCGTCGGTCTCATTGAAAACGCCATCAAATGTATCGATAAGAAAGCATGTAGATGCTTTTGACAGCCACCGATCATATCCTGCTGCCATCATCAGCGTGTCATTATCCCAGCTATCGGGATTTTCCAGAATGACATTGAACGCAGCACGCATATCGTTTTGGTGCACGCTTATTGTCTGCAGCAGCCGAGAATTTGAATCCCACCTTGTCGGCGCTGCTCTGGGTAAACGGCGCTTGACAACATCATCCAACAAACGAGTGCGCTTTGTGGACTTGCTGAAAAACGCCCCGAGTCCCTCAGCTGTTTTAAAAAACGCACGACACTCGGGCATGCACTTTGCTGAACGCAATAGCACCAGGTTCAGCTTGTGTGTGTAACAGTGTGTAAACATGGCCTCAGGCACCTTTTCCTTCATTTGAGCCTGCACCCCATTAAGCTCTGATGCCATTACAGCTGCCCCATCATACGTCTGAGCCACAAGCTTATCAACACAGCCGTATTTCTCCAGCACACTCAGGACATACTCAGCTATGGCAGGTGCACGTCTGTCCGCACTCACATCATCGAACCCCAAAAACGCCTCCTTCACCTTACAGCCTGCTTCAGGTGGAGTCACATAGCGCAATATGACGGAGATCTGAGCTTTGCTTGTGACATCTGTGGTCTCGTCTACTTCTACAGCTACAAATGGGGCTGCACTTATGTCCTGCTTGATATCATTTCTAATGACATCGCCGACTGCTTCAATTAATTCATTCTGTATTCTATTGGACAAGCCGGAAAATACAGCGGATGTCTCCAAATGTCTAGCTAGTCTGTCATCTTTCTCCGCAAGGACATGCAAGAGTTCAACATAGTTGCCACGATTAGCAGAGCCCATGCTCTCATCATTTCCACCAAATGTTAGCTGCTGTCTAGCGAGAAAGCAGGTCGCATTGATGAGATCTTTTAAAATCTCTCGGTTCTCCTTTACCTTAGCATTGTGGATGCTGATGTTGAGTCTCCGCTGTTCATCCAAAGCCAAATCTATCCTGGACAGGCCGAAGGTTTTTAGCGCAATTTGGCTTTGAATATGAGTGGTGGACCGCTCATGTTTGGTGAGGGATCTTTGCAAGTTCTTCAAGTCACCAAATCCCATCTGAGTCCACACAGTGCCACAAGTTGAAAAAAGAAGGCAAGGAAAGCAGAAAAGGCGGTTTCGAGCAGGACATCCACAAAGCCAGTCTTTTCGTGAATACCACTCGGTTTGAAAAGAGCGGTTAACCTTCTGTCCCGTAGTCTGAAACAAACCTTTCAGCTCCGGCGTTGGTCTTCCTTTGGTTATCATCTCCTGCTTCGATTGAAAGTCCACTTGAGAAAACTTTTTTAGTGTTGTAATGTAGTCATCTAGGTCTGGGTTCCCGGCTGCTTCTGGTCCTCCACAGTCCTCTCCATCAGCTTCTGCTTTCATCTGTTCAGCTGAGCTGCTGCTTGGAGGCTCCGACTCTCTGTTACCTTCTGTTTTGATCTGATAGAGCTGTGAGAGCTCAGGTTTCTCTTCTTCATTTTCACTCTTCACAGTCACAACGCTACCTGAGAACTTCCTGATATCTGTTTCCTGTCCATGAAACTGCTTCTCCTCCGGACTGGTCCACAGTTGGTCCTCTTCCTCCTTTATGTTGAGGCCTTCTGGGTCCTGTTGGTCCAGACTCGGGATCCAGGGATCTTCTTCTTTAACCACAAACATCTGCTGAACATCTGCAGGTAAACCTGAAAAACACATGGAAATAATGAGTTAGCTTGTATTTATAATAAACAATGAAAAATGAAAAAAAGAAGCTGGTACTCCATGCAAAAGCCTCCGACTGATCACATTTTGTGGTGTTACAATTATAATAGTCAGTTTTCTTTTCATATTAACATTCAAACCCCTTCATTAGGTGAATGTGTACACATAGAGGAAAAAATGTGGCCATTCATTTTCCCTTCAGATGTGAAATTTACCACCATTGGGCTCATCTGGATGGAGGCTCCTCCTTCCAGGCATCCCCGCTCCACCTGGGACTCTCCTCTCCACAGTCCCTGTTGGTCCCTCTGCTGGTTCTGGAGCTTCAGAGGATTTTAGGCTTTATTCGCTCTCACTTCTGCTGCTTTTCCCCAACAGCTGAAACCGGAAACACACCAAAGGAACAGGAGATGTACAACCCCACGCTAGCTGGGAAATGCTCCTCATGGGAGAAACAAACAGGAACATGAAGAGAAAGAGACCCAATCTGGAACAAATCCTGTTCCATGGTCTTCTGGACAAACACAATGAATAAAGATCAGGTCCACACAGCATCACACTGATCATGACACAAACCAACCTGGAGGCTCCACTTCCAGCTGGGAAAGCTCAGGGTTTCTCCTCGTTTTCCGCCTTTCCATTAGCTTTGGGACAAAGATTCCCGTTCCTTGATTGTTTCTTCTTCTACTACGATCCCTAAATGTCCACTATATATCTCCCCAGATAACACAAAGTTACAGAGGTAGCGTGTGCTCTGTGGAGACAGTAAAACTCCGCAGGAAGCTCGCCTTCAATGCTACAACAGTTAGCTTTATTTTGTTGTTTCCGTTTTCAGTGTTAAATGCTTTTATTTTTGTGCTCCCGGGCCGGAAGTAGGTCTAACGGAAAAAACGCTGACTTTGTACACAGCAAATACGCCGGTCTGTAAAAGATAGAAAAAATATTTTACAAGTTTAAAGATTTAACCACACGTTTATTAAGCACCTGGCTAAAAGTGGTAAAAAGTATGTTATAAAATACGGTTCATGTGGAGTTCTGTGTGTTTAGCTGACTTAATTTATTGTTTATTTTGTATGCTAATGTTTAAGTTATCGTTAATTCAGATGTTGAAATCTTCTGGATTATTTCATGGATCAAACTTTATTTCCCAGTCCTTGGACCAAGCACCAAGCCCAGGAGACAAAGACCCATTCCACCCAGACCTCAGGGCTCTTTTATTCTCGCCTTAAACTACAATCTTTATCACCATTTAAAGCAGTAACTTTGTTCTGTGTGAGCTTAGAAGTCATAGCTCTTTACTTTTCATTCCTCAGGTCCTTCAAATGGAAAACTTTGATCGGCCCACTGCTTTTCAGAGAATAAGAGACTTACCTGATGTCCTTTCCTGCTCAGACAAACTCAGACAAATCCAAATGAACCCTCGGGAGACTTTCTGCTCCACTCCACAGCAGCTGGTGGGGTAATGCCACACTTCTGCTGACAACCGTCAACAAAACCACCAACAAGGACGAAGAATGCAGCAAAAAGCAACATTTAAGGGAACAAACGGAGCTCTAAAGAGGTGGACCGCGCTGCTCTGTTTTGGAGCAAGATGGCGGCGGTGAGCAGTTGGTGACGTCACCGGCGGAAATGAGCCTTCTTAATATCTCAGAAACAAAAGCAGCACAAACGATGATTTAACGGCCCAAAGCTGCACACACGGAGCTCTAACCGTTGAATCTATCTGCAGGAGGTTTCCAAGTGTGGGGGGGCTTCGCAACACGCACGCTACACGCTATAAACGTAAACATCGGCGACATATGCGGATATTAATTACGACATTCTGCAAACTACCATGAACAGCTCACTCACAAACAAGAAATGCCAAACTTACGGTTTATGAACACACAACAACGTCCAAACGGCACAAAAGTCCACAGAAAGCAAGGGCTCCTTTACCTCTCTGTTTCTCCATCCGCTGGCGTGTGCGCATGCGCCCCTCGGATTCGCACCCGATTAACTCCACAGGTGTAGTCACGTGGGTCGCACGCACAGGACGCATAGACAGCCAGCAAGAGGCTACCTGCTCATGTGGAAAGTCCCTAGTCCTTCACAACAAATCCACAGGGGAAAGAAGGTAAACACAAAACAAAGATGGCGTCCTTCCCGGCGTAACTCCCGGAACCATCGCGAGAACTGTAATGCCACAGCGCCACCTTGTGACGTCACCAGGTCACTTCCTCACACAGACATGACTCAAACTGCCCAGAGTGTTCATGACTGCGCATGCGTATTACTGCACAAAGTCACCAAAGCATCGAGCCGTCTGATCGCCATACGCTTAAAAAAACACCAAAAAGTCTCGATGATGATGATGATGATGATGATGATGATGAAGATGATGAGCAAAATGAGTCTGAGTGCACTGCTTTAACACCATATTACAGATTGATTAGATTACTGTTTTATTTTTTTAGTTTGTCTTTAATTGTAACAATCTTACTGTCTTATTTATTTTATTTTGAATAGTTTTTTAACACACACACACAAACAAACACCCACGTTTAATTTTTTATTTGGAATTTTTAACACACACACACTCACACACACACTGTTTTGTGTATTTATTTTACCTTTAGGATTCAGTGCTTAGTGTAATTTTTCACTGGAAAATAGCAGCTCAAATTGTTCCTAGGTTATGCAGAACATTATTACAAATATTTCAGAATTGATAGAAGCTCATATATATTCACTGTCCTTATTTTTTTTCATGAACCAAATATTTATTTGTCAACTATGAAAACACATTGCATTAAACTATTTTTAACCCCTAGCATTAATAATCCTCTGTGAAATCAATGGAAAGTTTGGGACACACCTTCTTTTCACATATCAACACAAAACAGTTTGTTACAATTGTGTTAGCTTAGCATAATGAATTGAAGTGAATGGAAACATTAGCCCCCTCTGTCCCACAGTAACAAACTACAGAAACCCCAAGCTGTCCTGTTTCCAGGTATGTCTGAAATAAACATCATCATATGAGGACTATTTCATAGGAGTCATTTTAGGGGAAATCACAGCTTTTGTAAGGAATATAATGACACCGTGTGATATCTAGCCTCCGTTTGAGTTTTGTGACAGTCATTACAAACTAATCTAACTCCACCATATCCATTATTCTTCTTCTTCTTCTTCTGGCGTTTTATGGCGGTTGGCAAAAAACTTTTAGTCGTATGGACCGTACTGGTATGGAGTGTGGTTTCATGATGGTCTATTTATCTATATATATGGTCTATTTATCTATATATATATAAATCTCTCTCTCTATATATATATCTCAATCTATCTATATATATCTATCTATATGTACCTTAATATTCTACTCATTTATATAATTCAGTCCTTCTATAAATCAAATTCTATGATATAATTGAGTTTTCTTTAAATATTGAATAACTATTAGTATATGTTTACTCCCCAAATGCTTCCTCAAAATATCTAATAAATTAATATTTTCCTTCAAACGTTTAAACTCTTTCCTCATATATCTTCTCTCTCTTTCATATTTATTACATTCTACTATAACATGTTCTACTGTTTCATATTTTCCGCAATAATTACATTTTCCAGTATTATGTTTTTGAATTTTATAAATTGTATAATTAAGTGCTGTATGTCCAAATCTTAATCTAGTTATCACCCTCTCCTCTTTTCTATTTCGTCTTCCATTTCTTCTTTCTCTTAGTGTTTTTTTAATTTTGTAAAACCATCTACCTGTTTTTCCTTCATCCCACCTTTGTTGCCATTTTTCCATAAGTTTTTCTTTAATTATACTCTTTCCCTCAGATTTACTTGTTTTAATGGTGAAATTTATAGGATTTTGAATGGCCCTCTTTGCTAATCTATCTGCCCTCTCATTTCCTTCTACCCAATATGCGCTGGAACCCACACAAATATAACTATTAAACCCATGTTTTGTATTCTAAATAATGTATGAAATATTTCTAATACTATGTCCATCCTACTATCTGATTTATTATATTTTAAACTTAATAACGCAGAGCTTGAATCTGAACAAATTACTGTTTTTAATGGTTTTATGTCTTCTACCCATTGTAAAGCTATTAATATTGCCAACATTTCTCCTGTATATACTGATAACCCGTTTGTGATTAGTTTTCCCATTCTTATATTGAATTCTGGTACTACAAATGCTATTCCTATTCCTTCATTTATTTTTGATGCATCTGTATAAATTTGAATATATTGATAATAATTGTTTAGATGTAATTGTACTGAATAACTATCCACAATGTAAGATTTATCTTGTTTCTTTTCCATTATTGTCATATCTACTGTTGCTTCCGGTAAAATCCATGGTGGTATAATTGATATTGGTGTTGTCTGAGTAATTTCTAAATCATTCATTTTAAATTCTTTTATTTTATTTTCAATTGTCCATCCAAAACTCCTCATTTCTTTTTCTTTTTCCCAACATGGATTTAAAATTTCCCAAGTTGGATGATCTAAAGTACTACCTTTTAAATTCAGCCAATAATTTATTTCTAATTTTGTTCTTCTTAAATCTAATGGCATTTCTCCCATTTCTACTTCTATTGCTGCTGTAGGTGTGGTTTTAAATGCTCCAGTACATAATCTTAATGCCTGATGTTGGATAATGTCTAATTTAGCCAGATGTGTTTTAGCTGCTGAACCGTATATTATGCAACCAAAGTCTATGTTAGATCTAATCATACCTGTGTAAATCTGTTTTAGTGATTGCCTATCTGCTCCCCAGTCACTACCAGCCAAGCATCTCATAATATTTAATATTTTCTTACATTTATCAATAATTTTTTGAATATGTATATTCCATTTTAGTTTTTCATCAAAACATACTCCTAAAAATGTTACACACTTTACTTGCTCTAATTCTTGGTTATATAATTTTAATTTTATTTCCTTTTTTATTTGTTTCTGATTAAATATCATTACTTTTGTTTTTTCAACTGAAAACTTAAACCCCCATTTCAACGCCCATTTCTCTATTTCAATAATAACCTCTTGTAATTTCCTTACAATGAAATCTACATTTTTTCCTCTTTTCCAAACAGCTCCATCGTCTGCAAAAAGTGAACACCCCATTCCTTTTCCAATATCTTTAAATACATCATTTATCATAATTGAGAACAATACTGGACTTATAATACTCCCCTGCGGGGTTCCATTTTCTACTATATATTTTCCTGATATAATTTCACCAATTCTGACTTGTATTTTCCTATTTGTTAAAAAGTCTTTAATCCATTTGAATATTTTCCCTTTAATACCCAACATGTATAATTTAATTAATAATCCCTCAACCCACATCATATCATATGCTTTTTCGATATCAAAAAACACTGCCACTACACTTTCTTTATTTACTTGTGCTCTTCTAATTTCATGTTCTAAACATAGTGTTGAATCATTAGTATTTCTCCCTTTTCGAAAACCACTTTGATATTTTGATATAATTCCTTTATTATTTAAATAATATACTAGTCTATTATTAATAATTTTTTCCATTATTTTACATAGATTTGATGTTAAAGCTATTGGTCTGTAATTTTGTGGATTTGAATTATCTTTTCCTGGTTTAGCTATTGGTACTATAATTGATTCCTTCCAGTTCATTGGTAATTTTCCCTCCTCCCAAATTTTATTGTATAATTGCAGTATTATATCTTTTGATTTTTCACTAAGTTGACTTATCATTCTATACACAATTTCATCTTCACCTGGTGCTGTATTCTTTGTCTTTCTAAGTGCACCATTCAATTCAACTTTTGTAAACTCAACATTCATTAAATTATTTGTTTCTTCAATACTCTATAACAATCCTTTATATTTAAGTTTTGTATTTTCTCTTTCTTTTCTTCCCTCTTCACTAATATTATTTGAACTATGAATTTTACTAAATGTTCTTGCCATTATTTCAGCTTTATCTTTATCTTTTATTATATTCATATTATCTATTTTTAATGTAGGATATTCAAACTCTCTCTTTATTCCATTCATTCTTCTAATTATTTTCCATATTTTTCCTATCTTTGTGTCTCTTCCTATCGTGCTACAAAAACTTCTCCAATACTCTCTTTTTGCAGTCTTAATAGTTCTCCTCACCATTGCTTGCTTTCTTTTACACAAACTCCTTTTTTTGGAGCCTGGACTTAAGAACGTGCACACGCTAGAACGCAGCCGCGCGCACGTCGGCGGAAGTCACCTGACCCAACTACGGGAGCGCAAGCTGAGTGAAGCCTACCCCCCAATTGTAAAACTCTTATCGTCTCATTTATTTTATTTTGAATAGTTTTTAACACACACACACACACTGAAACAAGCACACACATGTTTACTGTTTTATTTCTAAATTGTAATACATACTCACACACACTGTTTTGTTTTTACCTTTAGGATTCAGTGCTTAGTGTAATTTTTCAAAGTACAACTTTTTATATCTTGATAAATTGTTCCTAGGTTATGCAGAACATTATTACCAATATTTCAGAATCGATAGAAGCTCATATATATTCACTCTCCTTATATTTTTTCAAGAACCAAATATATATTTGTCAACAATGAAAACACAGTACATTAAACTATTTTTAACCCCTAGTATTAATAATCATCTGTGAAATCAATGAAAAGTTTGGGACACACCACCTTTTCACATATCAACACAAAACTGTCTGTTACAAATGTGTTAGCTTAGCATAATGAATTGAAGTGAAAGGAAACATTAGCCCACTCTGTCCCACAGTAACAAACTACAGAAACCCCAAGCTGTCCTGTTTCCAGGTATGTCTGAAATAAACACCATCATATGAGGACTATTTCATAGGAGTCATTTTAGGGGAAATCACAGCTTTTATAAGGAATATAATGACACCGTGTGAAGTCTAGCCTCCGTTTGAGTTTTGTGACAGTCATTGTAAACTAATCTAACTACACCATATCCATTATTTCTTCAGGGTCAGGCCTATAGGGAGAGGAAGAGAGAAAGATGAGGCTGAATGTCCTGTTGTAGTGAGCTGCAGCCCAGCGGGCCACAGTCTGACTGAGCTCGTTAGCCTGAAATGAGGAACACCTGTCTCCACTTAGTCCCTGAGGACAGCAGAGCAGAAAGTTTCTGAGGGGAGTCTGTGTGGCTGGGTGGGGTGTGGCTTTTCTTCTCTGCATGGTCATCTCCCACTTCTCTTTTCTTCTATCACAGGTAGACGACATCTCCAGGATGCTGAGATACGTCCAGCCAAGTGGGGACGAAGTCAGGACTTCCTGCTGAAGTCCACTGAGACCCAGGACTACCTCACCCAGCTCCAGCACGCTGAAATGGGCCCATCCCCCACACTGACCTCCATCAGAAACAGGATCCGCTCTGGTCAGGGTTTGAAGACTCTCCTCAACCTGCTGCAGCAGATGCTGACCTCTACAGGAGCTGCTGACCAGGTCAGCTGCTAATCTGCCTCCATTTCTTTTTCTTTAATGGCTTCCTCCATGTTGATGGGACTTATGTGCTGGCAGTACATCAGGGCTTATGTGATGCAGACGTGTGTGTCATTGTCCCCTCATTGTTGTCTGGTGTGTGATTCTAGGTCTGACCGGTTCCATGAGGGTCAGAGGAGCCTTCACGTGGGCCAGGCAGTCCTACGGAGGCCCAGGAGGGACATGCTGTCCATTTATGGGAGGCTGATGGAAGGTGACCACGTGGCTTCATAGGAAAAGACTCTTCTGCTCTTACTGTGAAGCAGTCCTGATCCTGGGTCACTTCCAGAGACCGGGAGCGGTGGAGGACTAACGGGAAGTGTTAAGAGCTCAGTCTCTGTGGGGGGAGCAGCCTAAACGGGTTATATTAGGTAGTCTGAGAAGAGGTTATAACAGAATATTTGACACAATTTTATTTGTTTTTGTTTTTATACATATTTGTTTTAGTTCTGTTTTTTTTCTTCCCTGGTCCACACTTGTTACATTTACTAAGGTTCTGTATCATACCTGTCCATATACAGGGGTTGGACAATGAAACTGAAACACCTGGTTTTGGACCACAATAATTCATTAGTATGGTGTAGGGCGTCCTTTTGCGGCCAAAACGGCGTCAGTTCGTCTTGGGAATGACATATACAAGTCCTGCACAGTGGTCAGAGGGATTTTAAGCCATTCTTCTTACAGGATAGTGGCCAGGTCACGACGTGATGCTGGTGGAGGAAAATGTTTCCTGACTCGCTCCTCCAAAACCCCCCAAAGTGGCTCAGTAATATTTAAATCTGGTGACTGTGCAGGCCATGGGAGATGTTCAACTTCACTTTCATGTTCATCAAACTAATCTTTCACCAGTCTTGCTGTGTGTATTGGTGCATTGTCATCCTGATACACGGCACCTCCTTCAGGATACAGTGTTTGAACCATTGGAAGCACATGGTCCTCCAGAATGGTTCGGTAGTCCTTGGCAGTGACGCGACCATCTAGCACAAGTATGGGGCCAAGGGAATGCCATGATATGGAAGCCCAAACCATCACTGATCCACCCCCATGCTTCACTCTGGGCATGCAACAGTCTGGGTGGTACGCTACTTTGGGGCTTCTCCACACCGTAACTCTCCCGGATGTGGGGAAAACAGTAAAGGCGGACTCATCAGAGAACAATACATGTTTCACATTGTCCACATCCCAAGATTTGCGGTCCTTGCACCATTGAAACCGACATTTGGCATTGGTAGAGTGACCGAAGGTTTGGCTGTAGCAGCCCGGCCGTGTATATTGACCCTGTGGAGCTCCAAACGGACAGTTTTGGTGGAAACAGGAGAGTTGAGGTGCACATTTAACTCTACCGTGATTTGGGCAGCCGTGGTTTTATGTTTTTTGGATACAATCCGGGTTAGCACCCGAACATCCCTTTCAGACATCTTCCTCTTGCGTCCACAGTTAATTTTGTTTGATGTGGTTCGTCCTTCTTGGTGGTATGCTAACATTACCCTGGATACCGTGGCTCTTGATACATCACAAAGACTTGCTGTCTTGGTCACAGATGCGCCAGCAAGACGTGCACCAACAATTGGTCCTCTTTTGAACTCTTGTATGTCACCCATAATGCTGTGTGGATTGCAATATTTTGAGCAAAACTGTGCTCTTTCCATGCTAATTGGACCTTCACAGTCTGCTCTTATTGGTTCAATGTGCAATTAATGAAGATTGGCCACCAGGCTGGTCCACTTTAGCCATGAAATCTCCCACACTAAAATGAGAGGTGTTTCAGTTTCATTGTCCAACCCCTGTACTTGTCCCTATCAAATAAACAAACAAATAAATAAATAAATAAATGAATAAATAAATGAGGAGGGTCTGAGGCAGGAACCACTGAGACCAGGACCTGAGTCCAGGAGGGCACCTTTATTCTGCTGCCCCCCCCCCGGTCAGCCCTCGGTCAGG
>CAJRST010014446.1:7533084-7613295 GCA_907169785.1 Menidia menidia | reverse complement strand
TGGGGAGCTGTTGCAACAACACAATGACGGCAAAAGCAAAGTCACACAGCATGTGCAAAATGCAAACACGAGTCTACACTATTAGAACTCCCCATTATAACTTCAATATATATGTCTCTATATATATATTTCTTTTTTTCTCTCTTTTTTAGGAAAGATTTCCATCATGCTGGGAAGGGTCTCCTCAGGGGCCTCAGCTCTTCCATTGGGGGGGTTGGTTTATATAGCCTACAGCGTTATTCACTTATTCACTTTCTTCCTACCCATACATTGACAGGAACCTTTGGAGGAAAGAGAACCAGACAGCTGTTCCAGTCCATCATCAACATGTAAAGTGTCTTCGGCAGAAGTTCCACGAGCCAGTTGGGGATTCGTAGAGTGGCTAGGAGGGGGTTCTGATCTTTGATCACAGAGAGACTGCCTGATGACCAGTTTGAATGCAGCTACAAAAGAATGAGCAGGTCTCTGAAGACAGTCGGCATCCTGGGTTATCACTCTTCTTGGAAGACATGCACCTGAGGCTGAATGGGTCTCGTGTGACAGGTTTCTTTGGGAGCAGCATCGGCCTCTGAATCTCGCTTTGTCTTCTTCCAGTTGTTAGCAAGGATACGCCACAAATTAAAAGGCCTAAGCATTTATCATCATGACGTGCCATAACATTCACAGCACATGAACGAGCAAATAGTTTTGGGGCCACCTTTTGCTGCCAATGAGATCTGGCACATTTCATTCTCTCCCCCTGTAATGAATAGACGACAGCTGGGATGGCATCTCCAGACAAACCACGAGGGGGGGATTTACTGGCAGTAGAAAGTGAGGACATTCTGCTGGTTTCCTCGTATCAGCACCACGGGGCAGTGGAGGCCACAGGTCAGAGCGTCCAGCCAGGCCATGTAGAGGGCGCTGGGGCAGTCGCTGTGCGGCACAGGGAGGCTCCTGGGGAACACCAATGCGTTAACGTGAGCATCACAAAATGGCACGACAGGAGCAAAGAATAGGCGTAAATGCACCCTGTCCTCTGTCAGATGGACAGGAACCTGTCTGCAAACGTCAAGAGCGTTTGTTCTGTTCGGATGAGGTGTACTCACACAAGCACGAGGGCGGTATGTTGGGAATTCTTCCGGATGATTTCATTCAGCCTCACTTTCCTCTCAGACTGTGAATACAAGACAAAAAAGGAAATCATTCCATTGATATTAACATTGCATCAAAGGGCTTTTGATGTAAAATCACAGTTCTAGTTGCAGCTGGACGACGCTGAAACACACCTTAAGTTTGAAGGCCTCCAGCTCTTTGTCGGATATTTTCCAGGGGGCATTTTGTCTGAGTTCCTGCACGGAGATGCCTTCCTGCTGTTCATCATACAGCCTGAAGGGGGCGACGCTGTCCATAAACCTGCTCATGCTGCACAGCAAAGCAGTGAGTTAGTTTTTCACAATGACAGATGTGGGCATCTTAAAATAAGCAGGAGGCATTTTTAACACAATTAGGGGAAATTCTCAGGGCTGCGAAGGAATTGTTATATATGTTTTATAGCAATACACATTTCTATTATCTGAACAATCTTAGCAAATACTGGAAACAATAATCCAGACACGTCTGCATTAGGTGGTTTTGACTTGGATATTTATTCAAACAAGTTAAACCACATGTGAAACCTGAGCATCCCCACTTACTTTTTGGCCTGAGGGCGCTTCTCACTGTCCGTCATAACGATAACATCGTTGAAATCCAGACGAAACCTCTTCAGCAGAGCGACCATCCTCAAAGAAACAATAGTGAGATTTCACAGTTTGACCACAGATCAGTTTGTTACAGATCAATGCACAACAGGTTTTATTGCTCCATTTAGTTTATGCTTGAATGCTTGTCGCGTTCTGATGACTTCTTCCTTTGTCACTTTTTATTCCTATGTGTATTTATTCATTTAAATGATTTAGCTTTTCTTTTTTTAAAAAGGTACCCTAAGAGCACATGCTCTATCTGCTGATTTAGTTTTTTGAGACCCGTAAAGACGTGCTCTGTTTCCCTAAAGATAGAAACTTACTCATTCCGGCCTTCTTCCATGTTTTGCTCATCCCCCACGATGAAAACTCTGACCTTACATCTGCTCCAGCGCTTCCTCCTGGTGATTAGGTAAGGCACCAGTAACGTCAGACCTGTAAGGAGAATAAAAAGAATCAATTGTGTGGCAAACTCCACATTTAATTCTATTTTACCAATGCAGGGACACTATCTGAACACTCAGACTTTTTGCATTTACTAAGCATTTCCATGAGTTACACTTTGTTTGATTTGTTTAGAATATAAAAAGAAAGAAAGGAATTAGTAAAACAATATCACATTCTCTAATGTTTTCTTTCTCCGAAACGCAGTAGGAGGAAGTAGTTATATATATATATGTATACACATATAAATATAATTTCCCATATGCCGGTTAAACATTCTGTATTACTGACCTCCATCATCTGCAATCCAGTAGACGTCAATGATCTTCTTGCCTTGGTCATTCTGAAATATTGTCTTGATCTGATCAATGTTGCCCTCCTCAGAGATGTCATCAGCTGAAAATCCACATGGAGGGGAATAAATTAAGGCAGGCAATGTACCTCAAATAAAGACAAAAGAGGGCTCAACAATGTGTTGTCAATGAGGAGCCAGAGCAGAACTTGGAGTAGGTGGGTGAAGTTAGCTCTCACCTGTGTTCTCCTCAGCTGTTTGCTGGTCATCTCTCTCCACTGATTCTTCCAACTCAAAGCTAGGGTTCACTAAAGGATAAACAGGCTGTCAAGCTTAGCTTGTTTTGTTTTTTTTGTTTTATTCAGTTTATACAGTGGGAAATGATTGGCAAGGAAAAACATACCTCCTATTTCAAAATCAACAGAAATGTCCTGTCCATCCATCATCCTCAAGATGCACAGGCAGTAGTTGGAGTCAAATGTGTTGCTGATGAACAGTGAGAGAAGGAAAAATGACATTAGAAATACAGTAATAAATAATGATTTTCATAAATTTTTTGCCTTTATGAAAAAATCAATTCTGTTTAAAACACACATCGAATGAATGACCAGCTTACTAAATCGTGTGGATATAATCTTCAATGCTTTCAGGAGCACTTTCCCTCCAGTTTGCCTTAAAGCCAAGGACCAGAGTGTTGGGTTTCAGCTTCCCGAGACCAGATGCCTGACCGAACGAACAAGAATAAAAGAAATAGAGAACAGATAATTACAATAGATGAACATGTAATAGAAAAAAACACTAATATTCTTAAATACTTTATTATTATCACAGCAGGTCAAGTGTTGGATCAGATTTGACCCCTTGGCACTAGTATTTAACCCAATGGCCCTTTTGCGACTTCCTACCCATGTTCTGTCAAATGTGAGCGTCCAACACAAAAACGGCCTCACTAACCCTAACCCAGACAGTGTGTGTGTTGATCTGTCTGCGTACCTGCAGGAGGTGTTGAGCTCCGGCCCTGAGGCTGTCGGATGCAAACGGAGTATAAAACGACCGCACCTTCCTCTTGTTCATCCACTTGACCAGCTCATGTGTAGCATCTTGTGGCTGTGTCTTACTGTCCTGCTCCTAAAAGGGCCCAGGGAATCAATAATGGCTTTAGGGATTCAGGAGCCTCTGTGGAGGACATGTTAACACGTGCTTTCTCATTAAAAATAACCACCGACCATGATGATGTCTCCGCAGATCATGAGGCTGACGTGTTTCGTGAAGGAGCCAACAAAGTCCACCAGTGCCGGCCGCTGGTTCGGGGGCCCGCTTAAAACCAGGCACTGCGGCCTAAAGGAGGTAATAAGAAAGAAAAGACTTCTCTATCAACATCCATTATTGCTCTCTAACTGAAAATGCAAATATGCGCCATTCCGATCAAGATCCAGTTCCTTTTTTCTTTTTTCTTTTTTTTTAATAGAGAAAAAACATTCAAATGAAGTTTGAAGTGTCCATGGGTTTGGGTGACTGACCTAAAATTCTTCACGTGGTCCTCCACACCCGACAGAGAGACTGAGTATGACAAAGCCATGTTGTATGTTCCGGCCTGGACTGACGAACCCCAGTTTATCTCTGAGAGATTGAGAAAAAAAAAATATCATTCTGAATCTTTTTGCTGGTCGAGCCATGTCAGCTTAAACTTCTGAGAATATAAAACCATCTAAACACAGTAATGCATTGCGGCCTGTATTATTACAGGACAGAATCCAGTTCAAATTTGACACTTGTTGAATTTGTAATGAATCTACAAAGTAAAATCACCAAAGATGTATAGCAATGCTTGATTAAATTAAAAAGAAAGTCTTATGTATGACATTGTTGACATTTCCAAGCATTTGCTCGGGCTGCATGAAAATGCAAT
This sequence comes from Menidia menidia, assembly GCA_907169785.1. Classification (NCBI taxonomy): domain Eukaryota; kingdom Metazoa; phylum Chordata; class Actinopteri; order Atheriniformes; family Atherinopsidae; genus Menidia; species Menidia menidia. The sequence continues at coordinate 7,608,926 of CAJRST010014446.1, read as the reverse complement.
CTCGTCTTGTTCCATTTCTCTCTTTTAAAAAAAAATCATTTGTGGACTCACTTGGCTTATTGTAGTTGACGTATCCAAACAGGAAAAAGATGATGCAGAAGGTGACGAGAGCAGCCCACCAGGTAAAGAGGAACATCAGGACCACAGAGATCACTGCGCCAAACAAAGCCGTCCATTTACTGTAGTACTGGAATGAAGGCCTCCATCCTAAGAAAGACAAATAAAAAAAAAGAAAGGATGGTTTCTGAGGGTGCCCAAATATACAGCCTGGTCAATTTTGGCAGACAGCCTTAAAGAGTTTTGCTCTGTGGAGCAGACTGAGATGCAGATAGTGCTGTTTCCTGTAAAGCTTTTAGAGACTTCTAAGTGGAAAAGGAATGTTTTGTATTTTGGTTTCTTTGTCTTTGCTCTATTCTTGTTTTAGCCTGTGCTGGTGAACTAGAAATAGTTCTGCGTCACCTGCAGCATGTCAAAACTGTTCCTAAATTACGTCTACACTGACATATTAATTGATGTTACTGTCTATTTTCTAAAATGACTAAAACCAAAACAACATTTTAACACATATATGACAGAATATGACGTTTGACATTTACAATAACAATTCCAGTTTTACTTCCTGCCTTGGTAGCTGCAGCTCTGCGTTGAATCTATTCTATATGGTACCATTCAGATTTCTTATCTCACACCTCCTCCACTCATCAGGAGCTCACCAGGAGAGTTTGTGATGGAAGCGTGAAAGCAACTGAAATTGATAAGGCTGTAGGAACACAGGAAGAAGTTGGAGATTAAGGCTGCGATGACGTTAAGCTCCGCTGAAAAAAGGAGAGAAAAACCAAGGTAAATAGGATCATCTCAAAGTGTTTAAACTTTTTTTTTTTAAGGGGTTCAGGTTTTCATATATTGCGTCACACACCGATGAGAATGAAGGCTACAGCAATGATGTAGCAGAGAAGGTAGGCCCGGAGTGGCTCATCATTTTTCCCATAACCTTTTGCAAAAAATATGATGTATGGGTATATTTTGTCTCTGCAAAGACACTGAAAAATTTGAAAGAAGTTAGTATATTAGATGTTGAACTAGTTGTTACATCCTGCCTGTACCGCCAAGTCACAAGTTCTTTGCTTAAATCAGTATGTTAAAATTGAAAATGAAAGAGAACTGAGTTTTGAACTATATATGTTATGCAGTAAAAAGAGTACACAGCATTTGAAAAAAAACAGCCTTTTGTCTATTCCTACTGCTGTTTCTAATCAAAATCATTTAGCAGGCAGCCAAGGATCTCTTACCTGAAAGACCTTTGGAGCGGAAACAAGAAATCCAAGAGCAGAGGACAGACTGGCTGCAAACACACCTGCTGTGATGAGATAGTAGAAACCAGAAACCTGCCCCAGAACCTAGTGGAAAAAACACCCATGAAGAACAAAACCCACTGGAGAAATCTTAAAGGCAGTCTTTCAGTAACGGAAGCTTCATGAGCAAAGAACATGATCCGCATTTCCCGACAGGCTTTGGGATGACAGGCACACTGGCTTTTTGAAAAAGAGCTGAAATGTACCTTTACGCTGTTGGCCATCCCATATTCACAAGACTTGGACTGGATGCAGTCTGTGAAGTTCCAGCCCATCTTGCAGCCAAGTCCCACACAGCTGTCGGTCACGTTTTCAGTAAAGTAGTCGCTCATGTTTCCAGAAGCATCCCGTACGACGCAAGCCCCTGGGAAACAGTGAAGAGCCCCAGATATGTTAACCCCTATGACTGTCAATGTTCACATATATTTCTGACATTAAAAGAAAATGAAGTAAAAATCTTTTCAAAAAACAGATAAATCTCATATTAACTTTACCACTCATGTATTGCACCAGCAGTGAGTTCCGGCCATTGTTCAATGGGAACCAGAATTAAACCAGTCTAATCATAAACATTAAAGAAGCATGCTTGCTGAGTAACCTACCAACAGTGACACAAATTCCCAAGTAGCTACAGGTAGTCCAGAATATTGCCATGAGGGTGCCTTTGGGAATCGCCACGGCTGGGTCCTGTGAACAAAAACACCCGTCAGCCACCGGGCGGTTTCATGAGAGCGAGCGCGATGTGTTTCCACCATTTCCATATTGCCATACCTTCAGGTCTCCAGAGATGTTAGCTCCTGACAGGATGCCAATAGCAGCCGGGAAGAAAATGGAAAACATCTGGAAAAAGCTTCCTTCAGCCCCTCTCCAGTCGGGTGTCAGGTTCTCCGTGAAGATGTCACCTATACGAAAAGGTAACGAGAGGTTAATACTCTAACATTTAACTTCCTTATGAGTGAATCTCTCCTAAGCCCGTTCCTTCTCTTTTTTACTCCATGCATTCCCTGTTTTCCCAGTTCCCCCTTTCCCTAAATTTACCATATGTGTGCACCTTTTATTTCTCAACTTGCTTATAATATTATCAGCACATACTTAATCATTATTGGAACCGCATCCCCTCTCTAAAACGACCTTTAGTTCCTTGTGAAGTACTTCCCCTAGGTAAAACTCCTGGGCTGGTGCTGTCTTTTTACCCAGCTTCTTCCTCAGTTATAGGCTCATGTGAATGACACATGAGCCTGGAAATGTCTCTCCATCTTACAGTGAAATCGTCACATAATTTGCTCAAAGAAATCTTGACCGAATTCATTCAAAAATACATGCACACAGTTCCTTTTATTTACTATCTTTTTTCACAAATGTCTACACAGTAACACCATAGATAACGGATAAATGGAGTAAAAGTCAGATGATAGATTAAAGTTTAATATGTAAAACAAACAACATTTCTGAAGAATATCAAGTCTGTGTTTTGCACATTGTGCTACAAGGAGACCTGCACCTCTGTATCCGAAGACGCCGACAGCTTGTTTCTCTAGGCCTGGAGGAATTACGGTCCCCACAAAGTAGTTTGCAAAGGAGACCAAAAGCACAAGAAAGAACAAAATCTGCGCCTAAGAAACAGAGGCAAGTGGAGCAATGGTGAGAAGCCTTAATGACTAAGCTGTAGAAATATAGAGATCGTCATAACTGAATTAAATAAAAGGCATCCAAATGGGCTTACCTTGGACTCCCACTCCATTCCAGCCATTGAAATCATCAGAAGAACCGTCACTGTGATCACACCCACAATTCGGACATCATTGATCGCATCCACCATGACGACGTCGAATTCCTGCATTAATCAACCAAAGTATTACAAAAAACACTCTGATTATGGCAACGAATCACATATTGTAACTCATCCAGACATTTTCAAGTACCAATCTGCGTGCATGGCCACTAGTTTGGATTCAGTTTGAGAGCCAAATTGCATCTCAGAGTGTAGCTCTGGTCTTTTTTGTTTGACATAGTACTTCCATTTATTCAAGACTTGTATTAAAGTCAGGAGACAGTATTACACTGTATCACACTCGACTTGAGTTATGAGTTTTGCGCAGTATAATGAAGAGAAAAACCAAGGAGCACCTTCATTAGATCACGGACCACCTCCGCAAAGCCGACCGTATTGAGTGCACAGGCCAGAGCGTTGGCAAAGGAGAAGACCACCCCAATCGGCCCCCCGATTTCAGGACCCAGACTGCGAGATATCATGAAATAAGCCCCTCCTGCAAAACGTTCGACAAACAAAAACAAGGTTGTCATCCTGCATAGAACTTGGAAAAAACAGAAGACCATGGAGGAGGGAGTTAGATTTCTGACTTGCCTGAGATCACCCTCCCGTTGGTGGCGATGGCCGAGATGGAGAGCGCAGTCACTGAGGTCACCACCACAGACATCAGGATTATGACACAAGTCAGCACTGGCAGGAGGAAAATAAAGGTGTCAACTAATCTTCCTTAATCTGCACCTGTATTTATTATACTCACTAAATATCTCTATCAAATAAGATATATGACCAAAATATTCTGTGGTGATTGGGCATTCTGGACACATCCAGTTTAAATACCAATGCAAATGAACACATGGCCTGCATTCAACAAATCCTGGAATTTTCCTTCAAGTTCTTGTACACAATACCAGTATCATCCAAAAATCACATTCTAACCTATTTTATCATTTGTGGGCTACCGGAATGTTTAAAAGATGACATCACATCTGGTAAACTGTTTCCCTGAACCAAAATTAACCCCAAATGATCATTTCCAGAAACAGAAACCTTTCTAATATTTTACTCAACATTGACTCAGGTCTCAGGTGCTTTCAGGTTTTTTTTTTTTTTTTTGCTTGGAATGTTTCAGCCTTTGTCTTTATAAGAAAATGAATAATTCCCTCACCAGAATTTCCAGCTCAGCCCTGTGCCAAAGATAAAGCTCAAAGGCAGCAATGTGCAACGTACTGGTATTGTACCACAACAATATAAATCAATGGAAGCCAGAGATAAGAGTGCCGTAGGGAGTGTTTGAGTAGACTTTACAAGTAGACCTCAAAGGAATAAATGTGTGAAAGGGGAACAATATGAAGGCGTGACTCACAGATGCCTGCTTGAGAGGTGATCCATGACAAGCGGAGGAACAAGATGACCCCCCAAATATTCAGCATGCACCGAACCTGTGGCCAAAGTTCAATGAAAGGAGCTGTGCAATGCCTTTGGGATAGTTGGGTTCCAAATTGATTAAATGCAACAAAGACTAAAGTTAAACCTAAGCAATTGTGTGCATTTGGAATGATTTAACTGTCGCTTTCTGCCATAGGCTCCAACATAGAGAGGTTTGACTCACCATGACTCCAACAATCCATCCAAATCTAACGGGAGCTTTTGATTTGGAATCTTGGGACTCTTCGTTTCCGAGGTCTGGGCCCTGAGTGCCACCTAAGTCTGTGTCGGATATCCCATCCACTCTGGCATCCGCATCCTAACAAAAAGACAAAGAATCTGATCAACGCCCTGTTCATTTAACTTTTTATGGGGTAAATCTAGTTAATTTTTTGCATTACATTTACTTATTGCTGGTCAATATAATGGTGATAATAAAGTGTATGCATGGCTATACCATGCAGAAAAAATCTTCTTTTTTGTTGTTTGTGCTAGAAAAAAGAATCAGCTATCTAAATGTATCTTATTCGATTATTTAGTTTAAGCATCAGATTTTTATTGCTGTCTCAGTTCAAAGTTCAAACTCGGGGTGAGTGATTGTTTCCAAAGGTGGAAAGCGTACCTCGAACGCCTTGCGGAGAGCTTCAAGAGATGGCCTGCTCCTGGCCTGCTGGCGGGGCAGCGTGCTGGCGTAATTCTCCAGCTGTGGCACCATGTCCATGGTGCTGTACAGGGAGGCTCTGCGCAGCTCCGCCCGGGAGCCCCGGCGCTCTGATGTGCTGCTGCACACGGGTAACAAGTGACAAACCAGTGAGAAATGGAAAAAAAATATTTTAAATGAAAAAATAAAATCCATTTATGTGACAACAGTTTGCAACTAGTTTGTCAATAACCACCCTTATGATATGACATAAAATATGGTCCCATCTGAGTCTGATGTTAGTAGAAAATGAGAAATACATTCTTAAGGTTAGATGTAGAAGATCTAGTGGCACAAACAGCAAATGACATCCAAAAGGATACCTGTTGAAAGGTAAAAGAACCGGGAAAAAAACAGCAAGCTCGTTCAAGAACTGGTTTGTCCTTTTCATATTGCAAATCGGACTCTCCCTGGGCTGCCACCTTATCGTGGTGGAGGGGTTTGAGTGTCCCTGTGATCCTAGGAGCTATGTTGTCCGGGGCTTCAAGCCCCTGGTAGGGTCACCCAAGGCAAACAGGTCCTAGGTGAGGGATCAGACGAAGCGCAGCCCAGAAGACCCTTATGAAGAGAGACAAAAATGGACTTCGTGTACCCTCGCCCGGGCGCGGGCTACCGGGGCCCCCCCCCTGGAGCCAGGCCCAGGGGCGGGGCACCATGGCGAGCGCCTGGTGGCCGGGCCTTCACCCATGGGGCCCGGCCGGGCCCAGCCCGAAGAGGAGACATGGGTCCCCCTTCGCACGGGCCCACCACCCGTGGGAGGGGCCATAGGGGTCGGGTGCGCTGTGCCTTGGGCGGCGGCCGGAGTCGGGGATCTTGGCGGACTGATCCCCGGCTGCAGAAGCTGGCTCTAGGGACGTGGAACGTCACCTCTCTGGCGGGGAAGGAGCCTGAGTTAGTGTGCGAGGCGGAGAGATTCCGGCTGGACATCGTCGGTCTCGCCTCGACACACAGCTCTGGCTCTGGAACCAGCCTTCTTGAGAGGGGTTGGACGCTTTGCTACTCTGGAGTTGCCCCCGGTGAGAGGCGCCGAGCAGGAGTGGGCATACTCATTGCCCCCCATCTCGGTGCCTGTACGTTGGGGTTTACCCCAGTGAGCGAGAGGGTAGCATCCCTTCGCCTGCGGGTGGGGGGACGGGTCCTGACTGTCGTTTGTGCCTATGCGCCTAGCGGCAGCACAGAGTACCCACCCTTTTTGGAGTCCTTAGAGGGGGTACTGGAGGGTGCCCCCCCTGGGGACTCTCTCGTTTTGCTGGGGGACTTCAACGCTCACGTGGGCAACGACAGTGGGACCTGGAGGGGCGTGGTTGGGAGGAATGGCCCCCCCAGCTTGAACCCGAGCGGTGTTCTGTTTTTGGACTTCTGTGCTCGGCACGGATTGTCCATAACGAACACCATGTTCAAACATAAGAGTGTCCATATGTGCACCTGGCACCAGTACACTCTAGGCCGCAGTTCAATGATCGACTTCGTTGTCGTTTCAGCTGATCTGCGGCCGCATGTTTTGGACACTCGGGTCAAGAGGGGGGCGGAGCTTTCCACCGACCACTACCTGGTGGTGAGTTGGCTCCGATGGCGGGGGAGGATGCCGGTGAGACCCGGGAGGCCCAAACGTGTTGTGAGGGTCTGCTGGGAGCGCCTGGCGGAGTCCCCTGTTAGGCGGAGCTTTAACTCCCACCTCCGGGAGAGCTTCGAACACGTTCCGGGGGAGGCGGGGGACATTGAGTCCGAGTGGGCCGTGTTCCGCGCCTCCATCAATGACGCGGCCTCCCAGAGCTGCGGTCGCAGGGCTGTCGGTGCCTGTCGTGGCGGCAACCCTCGAACCCGCTGGTGGACACCGGCGGTGAGGGATGCCGTCAGGCTGAAGAAGGAGTCCTATCGGGCCTTTTTGGCCTGTGGGACTCCGGAGGCAGCCGATGGGTACCGGCAGTCCAAGCGACATGCGGCTCGGGTGGTCGCCGAGGCAAAAACCCGGGCGTGGGAGGAGTTTGGGGAGGCCATGGAAAAAGACTTCCGTACGGCCTCGAGGCGATTCTGGTCCACCATCCGGCGTCTCAGGGGGGGGAAGCAGTGCCCCACCAACACTGTTTACAGTGGGGATGGTGTTCTGTTGACCTCAACTCGTGACGTTGTGGGTCGGTGGGCGGAGTACTTCGAGGACCTCCTCAATCCCACTGGCGCGTCCTCCGTTGGAGGGGCAGAGCCTGGGGATCCGGAGCTGGAATCTCTAATCTTCGGGGCTGAAGTCACCGAGGCAGTCAAAAAGCTCCGCGTGGCAAGGCCCCGGGGGTGGATGAGATTCGGCCGGAGTTCCTAAAGGCTTTGGATGTTGTGGGGCTGCGTTGGCTAATGCGACTCTGCAACATCGCGTGGACATCAGGGGCAGTCCCGCTGGATTGGCAGACTGGGGTGGTGGTCCCCCTATTTAAAAAGGGGGACCGAAGGGTGTGTTCCAACTATAGGGGGATCACACTCTTAAGCCTCCCTGGGAAGGTCTATTCAGCGGTTCTGGAGAGGAGGGTCCGTCGGATAGTCGAGCCTCGGATCGAGGAGGAGCAGGGTGGTTTTCGTCCTGGCCGTGGAACGCTGGACCAGCTCTATACCCTCAGCGGGGTCCTAGAGGGTGCATGGGAGTTCGCCCAACCAGTCCACATGTGTTTTGTGGACTTGGAGAAGGCGTTCGACCGTGTCCCTCGGGGTATCCTGTGGGGGGTGCTCCGGGAGTATGGGGTACCTGGCCCCTTGTTACGGGCTGTTCGGTCCCTGTACGACCGGAGTCAGAGTCTGGTTCGCATTGCCGGTAGTAAGTCGGACTCGTTTCCGGTGGGAGTTGGACTCCGCCAAGGTTGCCCTATGTCTCCGGTCCTGTTCATAACTTTTATGGACAGGATTTCTAGGCGCAGCCGAGGTGTTGAGGGTGTCAGTCTTGGTGGCCTTAGGATCGCATCTCTGCTTCTTGCAGATGATGTGGTCCTGTTGGCTCCATCAAGTCGGGACCTACAGCTCTCACTGGAGCGGTTTGCAGCCGAGTGCGAAGCGGCTGGGATGAGGATCAGTGCCTCCAAGTCCGAGACCATGGTCTCTCACCGGAAAAGGGTAGAGTGCCTTCTCCGGGTCGTAGCGGACGTCCTTCCCCAAGTGGAGGAGTTCAAGTATCTCGGGGTCTTGTTTGCGAATGGGGGTAGGGAGCGTGAGATCGATAGGCGGATCGGTGCGGCGTCTGCAGTAATGCGGGCGCTGTACCGGTCTGTCGTGATGAAGAGAGAGCTGAGCCTAAAGGCGAAGCTCTCAATTTATCGGTCGATCTACGTTCCCACCCTCGTCTATGGTCACGAGCTTTGGGTAGTGACCGAAAGAACGAGATCGCGGATACAAGCGGCCGAAATGAGTTTCCTCCGCAGGGTGGCTGGGCTCTCCCTTAGAGATAGGGTGAGAAGCTCGGCCATCCGGGAGGGGCTCGGAGTAGAGCCGCTGCTCCTCCACGTGGAGAGGAGCCAGTTGAGGTGGCTCGGGCATCTGATCAGGATGCCTCCTGGTCGCCTCCCTGGGGAGGTGTTCCGGGCTCGTCCCACCGGGAGAAGGCCCAGAGGAAGACCCAGGACCCGCTGGAGGGACTATGTGTCCCGGCTGGCCTGGGAACGCCTCGGGATCCCCCCGGAGGAGCTGGCCGAAGTGGCCGGGGAGAGGGAAGTCTGGATTTCCCTGCTCCGGCTGCTGCCCCCGTGACCCGACCCCGGATAAGCAGAGGAGAATGGATGGATGGATGGATGGATATTGCAAATCGGTGTGTGAATTTATGTCCAAAAAGCAAAAAAGTATGATGGCCAACAAAGGGATTTAATATGGTGACACTTTAGGGACAGAAAATCAAATGTTTTTTTGTATTGTTTTTCCACTTTTGGATAGGAACAACATGTCTGAAATATAGTGTCAGCAGGGATAAAAATACAAATAATACTAATTTGAGATGAATGGTGAGAATGGGTGAGGAGTGGATTCAAACCTGGAATCCTCATCAGAGACCACGATGGTCGGTGGAACCCTGAGGTTATGGTTCGGCATGCTATCGCGACGGAAATGAGAGGAGTACACAGGTGGCCCCTCTCCATCGCTGGAAAAGCGGACGCCCAACACCTTCTGTTTGGATATGAGCTGCCCCATGTGCACACCCTTTCAGGCCCCTGTGCAGTAGCATGCAAAAAAGAAAAACAAGGTTAAGTTTTTTTTCCCCTTGTCTGTTTGGTAAACTTAAACTTCATGGCTTTTGTTTATAACATAATATGAAAAAAAGGAAAAATGAAGGACAAAGAATTTGCCATCAGTGTTTTAGGTTTGTGGCTTTCTTTATACATTCTGTGCATACAAAAAATATCTGAATACTTGTCTTCCAATGATGAAAACAATGCTTTTGAGGGAAACTATGACAAATTATAAGAATGATTTAAATGAAATTCAAAGCAAACATTCATTAACAAGTTACAAAATCAAACCCAACTCAATATCTAAGATGAACCCTCTAATAAGGGTTCATCTTAGATATTATTAAATACAATATATAAAATATGTTTATTAATTAAAAATCATTACAAATATATTTTTCCATGTAATATTACATGGAAAATTTAACACAAAGATGGAAAGCTTAAACTTACTGTTGCTGTCTTCTGCTGAGGAGCGAGATGAAAAGGTCCTTTTCTTTTCACCACCTCACTTTGAAAGTAATTTATACCTAAGGTAGACCTTATCTCCTCCCATGTAATACACGTTCTTCCCTCCCCCTCACAGACATGCACGCCCGCACATCCTCTCATTTCGTAGTACACGTGCACACGGACACACACACTCGCACAAACCTGCATTCTAGTCCTTCAACCATGCCGATTTTCTCTGTTTTGTGTTTGGTATCTGGTAGATGTTCATCCGGGACACAAATCGTACTCGCGTAGCAGCTGGAGTAAACAGAAGCAAGTGGGAAGTCAGGGGCAGCCAGCACAGCTTTGTAGCTTTTAATAAAGGTAAAGTTATTTGCTCCGTACTGTAAGTGTTTTTTCTTCAATTGTCTGGCCGTATGGGCTTATGAGAAATCAATATTTGCATATAATATCGCTACAAGGCAATTCTCTCTGCTCTTAAACTTTTTAAGCTCTGAGCATTTTTTGGGTTGTTTAAGAGGCCCTTAGAAGAAGAATATTCATTCGACAGATTTACTGTGTCTTTGATAACATTTTTCAGAATTGTTGACAATAAATGGGCTGGTAGTGTTTTCTGCATCAATAAGAAACAGGAAAGAACTCTTCACTTGCTTAGTGTATATGATACACATCAGCATCAGGGCCCCTTATGCCCTTTGTTGCTGTCATGTTATGCTCCGAATGCTCCACATCATGTTTCCATACACATCAAACAGTGGGGATCGATAGCCTTTCAAAAACTGGCTAATAATTGTCTTGGGCAGATTGTGAGGGAAGGTGAGAAGAATTCAGTTTCTCTGGGCCACTTCCAAAGACAATGATGGGCATAAACATTACCCTTTGGAACGCAATGCAAGATGTCAATTTGTTGGCATTTTTTAAACGATCCAATCCAAATCCAATTTTCTTTTCTTTCTTTTTTTGTTTTGTTTGACATATTCTCTTCACCCTTTCCGCAGTAGTCCTGGTTTTCCACAGGTTCTGAAAAGCCCCCACACTGGGCGACGTGTGGGGGCTATGAGACGTCCTCACGGTGCCAGTGCCCTTCTATAATTAAACCCTGCTTTAATACCGTCAGCGCCCCGCATGCTCATAATGCCATTGTGCTCTGGTCGAAGTCACTTGTTTCCACCCACGCTGGCGGAGCAGCTCTAACGGGTAGGTCCCCTCTTCATCTCCCGAATTCAACGACCCACAATTTACAAGAAAGCAGAGACTCCTCTTTGTGCACAGTTACAACAGAGTGTGCTGCTGCTGCTGCAGTGTTTTGTGGTACAGATGCTGTTTGAATGTTTTTTTCTTTTAGTGAGGTGAGAGCAGACCCTTTCTGCTTACTGATGCCTGTGAAGTAAACTGAGAGTCAGAAATAGATGTTTCTGTTAGCATGCGGAAAAACTGGTTAAATGTAATTATATGACTGACTGTCATTATGTCATGACTGACCTTTCATGTCACCGGTGTGGGGGTGGGGGTCATCCGTGAAGCATAAACAACATTCCATGGATCACAAGTCAACTGACATGTGTCTGATGTGACAGTAAATAAGTGAAGTGCCTGGATGGGACATTTCCAGGAATACACCACTCACACCTCTCTCCTTATTCCATTTCTTTCCACCGGCAGTGTGCTTTTCACAGGACGGGCCTGCTGTTCTCCATGGCGACAGGCACCTGGGCCGAGGGAAGCCGCAACAAAGCAAGATTCCAAGCTGTGGGTGATGTTCAGCGGAGGGCCACCCCAAAAAATCTCCCTCAAAACAAAAGACGGGATGCAGGAGACTCCAAGGCCCACCAGCCTCTCTCGCACTCATCTTCTACTCCGCCCAAAGATTCAGACCTCCTCCCCTATGTCCTCCCTTCACACCCTGACATCCTCTTCTCTAACTTACAGAGACTTAAGGAGGAAGAGCTACTCCTGGACTGCGCCTTCACAGTCCAAAGAAGCACATTCAAGGCCCATAGGCTTGTCCTGGCAGCGGCCAGTCAAAGCCCCAGTTCATTTTTGGGTGCAAAACAAAAGTCTGGGCCTGAGCTGGAAGAGCTCGCTAGCTGTTCCACTCCACTCGGGTTAGGAGCGATTCTCCAGTTCGCATACTCTGGAGATGTCGCTTTGGACTTGAGTAAAGAGGGGGTGGCAGAGGAGGTGCTGGATGCCTGTAAGCGTCTCCAGATGGAGAGGCTGAGGGAGAGGTGCAGGGCCGGGGTCACGACCCCCGCTGCAACGGAGCGGCAGAAGAGCCTGGCTACCATTAAGGACATGTGGGACAAGGGGGTGGGGTGTGACATCACAATACAAGCCGAGACCGGTGAGAGGTACCCAGGTAAGACGCCACCGAGTACTTCCATGAGCCGAAAATGGCAGCTTGTCAATTGTTCGTATGGCCAAAGGAGATTTTCTCTATCTTAGGAGATGAGTGTAGTTAAAACTGAACACTGGATATACCTATGTGACCTCCAGGGACTAGGCTTTTTAGTGTATAAGATTCCATAGTGGTGGATAGAACCGGATGTATGTGTGATTTATCCACTTGTACTTCATGCACTGATAGTTTCCCCCTTCCAAGAATAGTTCTGACTTGTTGTTGACTTGTTGCTTTTAGAATTGATTATGTAGGTGGGTTGGGAGAGGTGGATTTTACATTCAGATAACAGATGGGAGAGACACTTTCCATGTAAACGATGTGTCAGAGTTTTACTATTTCAATTCAAAGGAATGCGTAACCTTTTCCTTCCCAAGCTCTCACCGACTCCACCCAAATCATACGTAATCTTCTTCTGCAGAAAATATCATTGTGTTTATACAATAACAACTGTCATTCACGGTGTTTAGTCAAGGCTCTTTGTCTCCAGCTCACCGTGCGGTCTTGGCAGCTGGTGGGGACTATTTCCGGGCTCTGCTATGCGGAGGCTTGCGGGAGTCCAGAGAAGACGTTGTGTGTCTGCGAGGCGTGCCATTCTGGGTAATCAAATCCATGCTCTGTTTCTTCTACACGGGTCAGCTCGGGCTGGGCTGGAGCCAGATCTGGGAGCTGACAGCTGCAATGATTCAGTTCCAGCTGGAGGGGGCGCTCTCGCTCTGCACTGACTTTTTACAGAGTAGAATGAATGAGAGTACCTGTCTAGATGTCTTGGTCCTGGCAGAGACTTATGGCCTGGTCCAGCTGAAGCAGGCTGCAGAGGAATACACTTTGGCCCACTTCCAGTGCATCTCGACTGGGGAGAGGTTCAAGGATGTCCCCTACGTCTTCCTGGACAGGCTGCTGCCTAAAGACTCATTGTGTGTGGAGAGAGAGGTAGGTTAATATTTCTATGCTTTCTTTTTTTTAATTCAGCCATCAAAAAGGCCAAACATAAACTGAAAAGGTTAGTTAGCTTTGCTCGAGCTAGTCTGAGAATATTTGCCAATAATGTCTGAAAAGTTTCAGTGTTTAATGGAAATCTGATTTTCTTTCTTTTTGATTAACCTGACCTGTAAATAATGAATGACGCATTTTATCCTAACAAAATAACATACTAGGACTATTCACAAAATGTCCAGTCCTAATAAAGAAATGGCCCCGCCTAAAGGGAAGAAATGTCACACAAGCACACCCATGACTCTTTATGGGGAGGCCCCCTTGTTTTGTGAGAATGGCTTCCGAACTGATGTAAATGAGATATATGACATATTGTGTTACTTTACATAACTGACTGTGGGCTGTATTGTTCTTGGCCAAACCATTTGACATAGACATATGCAATATAAGTTGCAAATCACCAGCTTTTAAATTCCTGATTCCCTGTCTCTAAAGTTCCATAGCATCGCTGTCTTATTTTGACAGGAGCCTTTTTTGTTATAGTATTGCCAAAATCCACAAAAACCTAACCCTAACCCTTTCTCCTGCCTAGATTGCAGTGTTTCGGGTAGGGGTGAGCTGGGTCGAGGACCACCCAAAAGAAAGACTGCCACATCTGGCCGGCCTTCTTTGTCATGTTCGTTTCCAACTCCTAAGCCGGTCCGAACTGCGGGAGGCTCTGAGCTGCAGCCTGTTGCACAGGACCCCCGGGACAAGGGGAACTCTAGAAATCCTCCGGAGCCTCTTGGAAGGCACCTACAGAGGCGCCGAATGTCAGCCTCGCACCCCAAACCAGGTTGGTGCATTATTCCTTCTGTTCCTCAACCTCATTATTCCACGCATGGCCTGTTCGGGGTTGTGGGCTTGAAACTCTTTCCCCTCTTTAGGTTTTGGTTTTGGTGGGCGGGGACACAGTCAATGATGAGCTCACGAAGAGAGTTCAAAGCCGGACCTTGTGGTTCGCTCAACAGTTCCACCGGGGCCCCGGTCTAATAAGAAGCATACAATGGAAACCACTCACAAAGATTCCAGAGACACCCAGGTTCAGACACTGTATCTGCCTCCTCAACAACCAGCTGTATGTCCTAGGGGGGCGAAGGTATTATGGATCACTGGATATCCTTAAGTCTGCCACAAGGTACATTTGAGTGGGATAAAACAGGTTTAAGTACAAAGGTTTTTTATTGACCATAAAAGAGATCCTGAGTAAAGTCTATGCTTAATGGTCCTCAATGGTACCAACATTGTTACAAGTTTGGGTCAGTTCATGGAAAGTGTGATGGGTAGCAACAAAGCTAAAGAAAAAGCTTAATCTATTATAGAAAATGTGTTTGTGTGAGCATGATTAGGTTTGACGTGCTGCAGCGTAAATGGGAAAAGCTGCCCGACATGCTGTGCCAAAGGGACAACTTTGCTGCTGTGTGCCTAAATGAGAAGATTTTTGCCCTTGGTGGTAACTGTGATGACAGTGAATACCTGGATACTGTGGAGTCCTACAGTCCTACGGAGAACACCTGGAGGTAAATAATACACTCTAGTGGCGGGAATGTTTGGAATGTGATCTTATCACCCTAAGGTCACAACCCTCTTCTACAGGGCATGACTCTTATTTTTTAATACCATTTACCGATAACATCCTGCTCAACCATTTGGTAGAGCACACCTGTTACCTGTTATTCTTTCCTGAAAATGATTATCTTGGGACTGAATGTCATAAATCTATTTGGCTGATGGACTCCTGTTGTCCTCCTGCAGGCTGGCTCACCATCTGGACGTAGCCGTCTGTGGTCATGCAGCAGCTGTCCTGGACGGGCAAATCTACATCTCTGGTGGCTGCGATGCCCATCAACACTGCCTCCCCACTATGTGGACCTATCATCCCTCCCATGGCTGTTCTCTGAGAGCCTCCATGAGCGCCGGAGCCGGTCGTGCCGGCCATGTGATGTTATCCTTAGCGAGCAGGTTGGTGGTAGCTGGAGGGCTGCAGCCGCTCTGGCCGGGCTTTGGAGACCAACTGTTTTGTGAGCTATACGACCCAAAATGCAATTCTTGGTCCTTCTTTCCTGCCCTGCCTAAGCCTCACCTGAGTGCTGGAGCAACTGTTCTGGACGGGCGGCTGTACGTAGCTGGGGGGTCTTCAGCAGACACGGCCAGAGATACAAAGCTGGTGCATTGCTATGACCCCAAGAAGGGGTGCTGGGAAAACCTGGGAGGCATGCCCCACCCGTACACCGATCTGGCTGTTTGTTCCTTGTCGCTTCCCAACTCTCCTGATCAAAAAAGCTCTGGATGAGTTTTGGGTTGATTTAAAAATAAAGATAAATATATGCATCCATCCATTGTCGGTACCGCTTATTCCTGGTAGGGTCGTGGGTGGAGGGGCGGGGGTCTTACTGGAGCCCATGCAATACAAAAGGTTTACCATGGTGCAGAAAAATAGAAATGTCTCGGCTCAAAATTTTTAAAAGAACTTTACAGAAAAAATGTTGAGATCATACCAGCTACTTCAGTTATGTAAACTTGGCAAAGGAGATGTGGATCACAGATATGCACGCCCTGTGTCAACCTGTCATGGGCTGTGAGTTTCTCTATTTTGCTTTTGTTTTTTTGTTTTCTCTTTTTTTGTGGTGAATTTTCCTTGTTTCTTTATCAGTTTTTCTTTCCATTCAGTCATTCATCTTTGCATTCACTTAACCTGCAGTCTTTGTCTCTTTTCCTTTGTGGGTTTCGCTTTGGTGGTTTTATGCTCCCAATTACTGTTTCTTTATTAGTTGGGTACACTTAATCTTTCTTTGTTTACTTTGATCAGTATTTCAGTATTGTCTGTTTATTGTGTGTGTTTTTCTCTCACAGTTCCCTTTGTTTTGTTCATCATCTGCTCATTCAACCTGTGTCTATCTGCTCAGCTGTTCTCATTAATAATGATCCTCCTCGTTTTTGCTCAGTTCTCATCTGGTTCAGGTCAAACTGTTCAGATTTTTCAAAATGCTTTTGCACAGTGTAGCATGTAAACAGTACGCAAATGTTGGACAAATATATTCTATAAAGAGAATATGATGATGTGACCATATTAACTATGATTCCTGCAATATGAATAGACCACTGCATTTCTGGATATAAACTTTTCAAGTCTGAGAGAAACATGTCAAGTACTATTCTTGGGAAATAAAAAACATGCAATTGGCAATATCGCCATTCAGCTTTTTGAAAATATTTTACCTGTTCTTCACTTTCTGTTAAGTTTGTGTCTTCCTTTTTATGACCAAACAACTGGCCACTGGGATAAGCTTGTTACCCAGGATTTCTGAAATAAAATGTATCATATCCTTGACCAAAACGCCCCGGTTTTATTCTTTAACTTCTTATTAATTTAACAAAACGGCATAAAACTGTAAGTCTGCAAAGCAAGCAGAGATTTTTTTCTGGAAAACCCCTATATTAGTCTGAATGTCACTAAAAAACACATTATATTCTTTCATCGATAAATCAAACCAGTGAAACTTTGAATTTCGTCAGAAAAACATAACCTCAAAATGCTATTAGGGGAACATAAAGCTGATTAATCAGAAAAAGTACTTATCCCCAAAACTTGATATTTAAAGGGGTCAGGCAACCAACCACAGAAAATATTCTGCATTTCACAATACCGAGAGTTTTGTTTAATCTGTTTAGCCCTGCATGAGCAGCTTCCTGTCACGTCAAAGATTTCTGCTTGAGCCTGAACGTTATGTTTAATTTTGATAAATGCACAGATACTGCATTGGGGGGGGGGGGGGGGGGGTGCTGCTTTGTCGGATTTCTAATATGCTTGAATATGGGTCAACGCTCTAGTCTGAGGAGTTTCTAATTGGTCTGTTTATCTCATTGCATTTTCATTTCATTGATCCACACAGTGCACACTGATGAACCCTTTGCCTCATTCTTTCTGCATCTCTTGCATACCTGGAAATTACT
The DNA here is from genome assembly GCA_907169785.1 of Menidia menidia. NCBI lineage: Eukaryota > Metazoa > Chordata > Actinopteri > Atheriniformes > Atherinopsidae > Menidia > Menidia menidia. The sequence goes on along the minus strand of CAJRST010014446.1, from coordinate 7,591,702 downwards.
CACTGCAAAATAAGGTCACAGCGCTTTTTTTTTTTTTTTTTTCTACTTTCACAGTAATGAGGGCAGTGCTGCATGAAAAAAAGTCATAACCTAAATAACATGCTCGTTCCCCTAAACCACACATGGTTATTATTTCAGCTTAGAGGCTGAATGGAAAGAAGGGCAAGATGAAAATGAAATAGAATCAGAAGGAAAAGTGGTCTGGCCTGATCCCCCCCCCCACGATTGCACATATACATACTTTATGTATTGTTAATATGCATTGCTCATTGTTTTTAGCAGGTTAGAGCAAGTGGCCTGGTTTAAACTATGACTAATGGTCAAGCTCTCAAGTCATCCTATCTTACAATATCTTAACTATGAGGTTTGAGACATCTCATGAGGTCAGAAAACCCCTCATGATCCAATAGGTGATTGTGTCAGATCATTTATTTCTCTCTCTCTCCACCACAGTAAAGGCTGTCTTTACAATCACAGCATCGGTATTTGTGGTACTGACCACTTTGGTGTGGTGAGACCTTCTTACTTAGAAAAGTTTTAGTTTGAGTCAAACTATCTCTTGCCCCTGCAAGAAAATACCTTTTATCTGTCATTGAAAATGGGCACTTCCACCAGTGAGGCTACAAGTGTTGCATCATTACTGGCTCCAGACATACATATGAATGTTCCTTGGAGCTGAATGAAGCATGCATTCATTAATATCATGCTTAGAAACACTTGCCATGACCTCAGATATGTGTATTTATATATAAATATTCACACACAGCATTGTTCTTTACACTCCTTCCATTTAAAAAAAAAAAACTCTACGTTGCAACATGTGTGCACTGTGACGCAGATCCATTCTGTGCAACTCTCAGATGTCGAAGTGATGTCTTCATCCCTCGAACCAATAAGAAAAATGTATGTGTTTCGGTTGTTTTGGATGACAAAAAATATGCTTTTGTGGCCGTACTGCTGTGGCTAGTTCTCGGCTTTAGTTTTAGTACATGGTGGTCAAGTATCAGCTTTCAAACATATGCAAGCCGGTGAAAACAGCGTATCATCAAACCTTTGGGCCAGTGTGTACGGTGTGTGTGGGGCCAGTCTGGTGGTACTTGTAGTACTGAAGAAGCCTTTCCAGCTGCCCTTGGAATTACTTTGGAAAGTACTTCGTAAAACATCAGCGGATTATAGAAAGCCAGTACAGAAATTGGGCCATGTAGAAACTGAGGTTACACATTAATAACACCTGTTTTGGAATTATTGGGAATATCTACTGTAACAGGAGCATTTGTCCATATATGTTTGTTTATGTTCATGCATTTTAGCAACGGTTTTAGCCAAAGCAACTTACAAAGCACTATGACTGTATCCCCGTTGGGCTCTCACCACAACACTAACTAACATCAACTAGCAACATATGATGGGAAAACAAGAGATGAATTAAACCTTTTTAAAAAGTGATGAGCTTAAAGTGATGTTCTTAAACAAAAGCCGTCTTGCAGTGTAAAGATGTCGGTTGGGTGTTGGGTAACACGGAGCTGAGCAACAACCATAACAATGACAAAACGGTTACCTTGGTGAAACCTTTCTTGGGAAATGTTCTGGCCATACGGCATCAGTAAGAATGTAATCACACCTATTGAGTACAGGACAATTCGTGAAATGTCTGCTATCCTAGAAAAAAAAACAATACTATTACATTTTAACTAAAAACTTGATTTATTTTGCAAACTGCTTCTCTGTTAAAATGTGTGCTTACTATATTGAATAATTTATTACATTTCAACACATAAAAAGCACATCTATATCTATTTTCATTTATATATAATATAGCATATAATATAGCATCAACGGTATCACACCCATCACACCCCGCTTAGCTGTTTACATTTTTCAGTGCTGTTTCCTGTTCAGTTTTAAACCAATACAACAAAGCGCAATGAAAGTATGGTCTCAGAAATAATAATAATTAATAAGTCTTTATCAGGGTCCATAGATTTTGAAACATGGTCCATGTAAATCAGCTTTCCCCGGCTATTCAACAGTTTCCAGCATCTTGAGTTCAGGTTCTTTGACCGCTTCACTCCTGTCCTTGCTCTTTCCTGCAAAGGGCTTCCCAAATTTAACCGACAGTGTCTGCAGGGTGGTCCTCTCGTCCTTTGAGGAGCTACCGCGGGTGAAGGTGGACGTGGACCTGCTCTCAGAGTTGGTGGCCTCGAAGAGCTTGCCCATGAAGCTGAGTCCGGCCTGGCGGATGTGGGAGCTGCCGGCGAACACGTAGAGGATCGGGTTGACGGCGCTGCTGAAGTAGGCGAACGCAGTGACGTTGGGCCGGGCAGTTCGGGCAGCCCCGATCACCGGGTCACTGCTCTGTAAGAGACCGGCCACCTGAGGGACCAATAGGAGACATCAGAGCCAGGATTGAAAAAAGAAGAACAGATTTTGTCTCTAAGAATTGTGGCCGTTTTAGTCCATGATCATTAAAATCTTTATGTTGGCAAAGAAGATCACCTCAATGATATTGACAATGTGATAAGGCAGCCAGAATACTGCAAAAGCACAGATGATCATCAGGATCAGGCGGCTACTTTGCCCCCTGCGCTGGAACTTGGCACTCTGGAGTCGACATATGACTGAGGTGTAACAGGAGCTGACGAGGGAGAACGGCACCAGGCAGCCCATGACGGTCTCAAACAGGTATTGGAAGACTTTGTGGCCCATGCTGTTGAAGTGGAATGGTCTACATAAGGTCAAAGTGATGTTGGGTCGGAACTTTATGTTACTGTAAAAGAGACAGAAGGAGATCCAGACAAAGACAAATGGGAATAAGTAACATGAGTAATATTCACGTTTTTAAAGAAAATAATCTTTTGCCGCCCTGTTGACCAGGGGCATCCATTCAAACCATTATCAATAGCAACCAGGGCTGCTCAAACAGCCTAACGGAATCCAAGAAGAACAACTTAGTCTTAGTCTTTATTTGGCCCTACAAAGGAATGTGAAAAAATAAATAAGAAGAATTTTTTAACAGTCATTATTTATTAGAATAATTCAAAATTATTGTCGTCTAGACTTCTGCCCTCTGTAGTCAGGTGTATCTCATTGTGTGCAATGGGGTTTTGAGCAAAGTTTTTACCATAAAATGATGCAAAAAGGTCTCTGGTGCAAAAGATTTCAGAAACCGTTTGTGTCAAATATGATACATATGGTTTTGCAGAGTCGATCTGACGATTCTGGCATTAAAGGTAAATGCATTCAAAATACTTATGCATATCTTTAATGAAGATGGGATTTGTTGATAGTGGGAGTGCAAAGTTTTGCTGATTGTACACGACGCTAAGAGGAACCTCTGGATCAAGTCAACAAAAAATTAGCAGGACAACTTACTGTTTAAAATGACTTCACTAAGGTTCTAAAGTAGGTCCTACATGACAGCAGCAGAAACAAGCAGACCCAACAAAGGGAACAGATACGTAAAAAAATTTTTACAGACCACAAACTTGCAATAAATACCATCACAGCTCAAATTATTGCACAATTTCTGGACCCACAGTGGGGGGATTTCACAATGACAGCTTCCGTGTCACAAACCTGTTAGAGACACTAAGGCTATGGTAGAAAAGTCCAAATGCAAGAGTTAATGTGGATATTTCCACTGTGCTTTCCTATTCCAGCTACATATTTAAATATACTATATATTCATATCCTGTTATTTCATACCATATGTGTGTGTATAGATACATATAGAAACACACACGTGCAGATCTATATGTAAATGTCCCTCACTCCTGGTCTATTATGCTGTGCTTTGGTGTAGTTTAAAGGTCTCATCAAGCCAAAATCTGTGAGGAATGAATACATTTGGGGTCTCACCTGCGATAGAAGAGCATGGGCAGAGACAGGATGAAGGCCAGCACCCAGACCCCCAGCAGGAGAAACAGCAGGGAGCGCTTTGTTCTCATCCTCTGAGACAGGAAGGGCCTGGTGACGGCCAGCCAGCGGTCCATGCTCATCAGGCAGATGATGTAGATGGACACGTACATGTTCACGCTGGACAGGTAGTGCACCAGTTTGCACGCCGCTGAGCCAAACTCCCAGCCTCGCCCCCCGGCGAGGTAGCGCAGGAAAAAGGGGGCGCTGAGCAGCACGAAGGCGTCGGCGGCCGCCAGGTTCAGCACCAGCAGGCAGGTGACGGAGCGATTCCTCACTCGGCACAGCACCGACCACACCACAAACAGGTTCCCGGGGAAGCCCAGCAAAAACGCCAGGCTCAGAATGCAGACGCCAACCTTCATGGAGAGGTTGAGGGGCAGAATGAAGGGCGGGGAGAAGGCGGGGGAGTTGCCGGTGCTGATGTTGGGCTCCATTGTGTGAGATTCTCGGAGGACACTAGCTTTGAAATGAGAGAAAGGCAGGAAAAAGAACGCTGCGTTGAGCAGTGCCAAACTTGAATGTGCGTTCGTGGGGCAGGATGTAGTGCAATTTTCTTCTATTTAGGAAAAGTTTTAACAATTTCTGTGCAGCCACCTTTATGATATGGATGTTTCATCATTAAGAGCAGAATAGCATTCAACCATCAAAAACACCCTTTTTTCTTATGTTTTTAATATCGTCTCCTTTCCATTATCATAAAATTGCCTCCAAAAAACATTAAAAAAAAAAAAAAAATACAGAATCCACTTCAGCTATGAGAAAGTAGGTGCCTTTGTTTACACAGACTAAAACATCCTTCAGATTTCTAATCTTCAGAGACACGTGGCCACAAAAACACACCTTCCTTTCATTAAGACAAGCTTTACCGAAAACTTGTCACTCACGAAATCTAAAGCAAACTTAAAAAATAAAAGAATATGTAATGACTAAAAGTGTCAACAAACTCACCTTTTACCTGATGAAGCTCCTTTCTTGTGGTTGTGACAGTAAACCCTGTTGAAAAAATAGAACCTCCTTTTCACCTTGAAAGTCTTGGCTCCTCACTCTCCTCTCGACACTGCGTAAGTGGTGAACAAACTACATATATTGAGTAATAATGGTCATGTGAGGGGAAAACCATGACCACAGGAAGCTAGAAAGAGCTGGGTTGTGAGGTAGACACTGTTCCTCCTACTCCTCATTTTGCTTTATGTTACAGATTCATATAATACCAGGCAACGCTATCAAGAACCCTTATTCAGTGGCACAATGTTGGCATTGACATCTTACCTTTGCAGAGTGCTGATTAAGTCAAACATAATGTGAAATGACTGATATTTCCTGTTTAAAACGTCACAGATTTCCTTCACACATATTTTTGTGTGAAAAGGGAGATGAAGAATTGTGCTTCCTAAGGGAGAGCTGGAACAAGCAGCATGGCACATCACCATAAGGGTAAAATTACGAGGGGGAGGATATTCCAGTAAACCATGTAAAACCTGTTGATACAGGAGTTATAAATCATACCCTTTTCTTTTTTTCTTTGTACATTTCAACATCACGCGTTCAAAGACAGGATGTAATTGGGTTGCATAAGCGGATATGATGTATCAGGTTTTGCTTCATTTGTATTTCTACATTGAAAATATCACAGTTTGGGCTTGCAAAGTTGCTTAAAAGAAAAAATGACTACTGTGTGATGCAAATTGGGGGGCTTACACCGGTAATGCACATCCTTTTCTATATTTTTCAGATGAGGAGCTGCCAACCATAAATCTTGAAAAAAATGACATCCAGATGTCATTCAATCTCAGTGTATGTATGTCAGGATATTAATCAAACAGTTTAAAAGTCAGAACAGATACAAATGATAGTTCTAAAACTTTAGAAACAGTAGTTGGATATATGTATATATTTATGAAACATGTCAGAAATTAAAGGATTTATGGTACGAAATAAATTTATGGTACGAAATAAACAAAAGCCTAGTCTTTCAAAGAATTGACAAAATAACATAGTTTAACCATTCAGCATGACAAAATCATTAATCTTACAGCTATATATAGCAAGTGTCAAATAGGCAAAAAAAAAACACATAACTGTCTTGAAATGCCAAGGAAAGGACAATCAAACATTTCTTAACAGAGGCCATTTCCAGCAGGTGGCAGTGTTCCCTGAAAGACAGTCTATAATTTGCTCGAAACCGTTCAAGTATTAATGCCTTTACCCTATCAAAGGTGAGTGGGTGGGTTGGTTTGTGAGGATACTATTAGTTAACGAGTGGCTACACTAAGTTTGGTGATAAAGTAAACGGTTGAATGTGTAAGAACCCACAATGGGTGTGCCACAATGGCCACAAAAAACTGGCCAAAGTCTCTTCCATTGAACCTTTGCATTCCAATAGCTTTTCAGAGGGGACACAGGGGTGGCGTCTGATAACGAAAATGTGCATTTAAATTCTACGTCATGATTCTACATTAACTGAAAATGAGTTGCGAAAGCAGAGCAAATTGTGAACTTTACAACTAAGTTAGGAAAGACAGTAGTAAGGGGGTATGTAGAGTGGGAGGCAGCACAGATGTTGGCCTGCCAGAACTAGTCCACTGCCATAGCTTCATTTCTGCCAATAGATTACTAAAAAATGACTCAGTTATTTTTTTTCTTCTCAAATTAATTGATCAGTCATTTTTAAAGTGTTTTAAAACCCAAATTCTTCTCCAAACTCTTACTTACAGAGGACACTGCTCATGCATGACAACTATTAATCATCCAGGCTTCTTTTTTTCAAATGACCTTGTAACAGACCACCACAAACATAACAAACTAATTTACAAAAAATATGACCTCTTTAAACACGAAAAATAAGAGGAAATTAGTTTTTGTTTTTGAAAGCATGCATTTTAATAAAAAACTTTAGTGTTTGCAGGTCAGTTCTCAACCCATCTCATAACTTTTACCCGATGTATGGTCTTTGAGCAGAACATGATGACTCATATAGCATAAACAAATAATAAAAAAACAAATGATGAAGTAAAACTTGGCAACATCCACAGTCTTGAGGGGTGGAATCTTGAAACTTTTTCTTCAAACCAAAATGAGGCCCACCAGTCTTGATTAACATAACAGGTCAACAGGTCCATTTCGTGATGCGCCTGGTTGGGGGGCATTTCCAGGAATGTTTATGTTTATGCATTTAGCAGATGTCATAAAACTACATTTGATTTTACACACAGCTGCTGAGTTGCTTGCAAATTTTCCTGTCGTTACTTGGTAGGAACCAGCTGTCCAACAAATATTTCCAAAACCCCAATTTTCCTGACTGGACGGACAGCAGGTTTAAAACCCTGAGTGGCTAGCATTTGCCATTTTTCGCGTTTGAACTGGAGTTCGTGACATCGTCTTGATCTTTATCTTTTATCATGACGACGTCTGCGTCTTTGTCCTTGTCTCGACTGTTCTGGCTGTTCTGTCTGCTCTTTCTGGAGGAGTCCAGCCCCGTGCCCTCAAACAGGCGAGCCATGAATGCGAGCCCTTCTCGTCTGATGTAGGACTTCCCTGCGAAGAAGTAGAGCACCGGGTTGGCACAGCTGCTGATGAAGGCCACGGCGGAGGTGACAGCCCGACTTCGTTGCCATATTATATGCAGTCTAGGGGAGACAAAGGCAGACAAAGCTTTAAATTCAAGATCTCTCTTAACAAAGAGATTATCTTTCGTAATTACGCTTCACACTGATACATTAAATCAAATCAAACAAAAAGACTAAATTAAATTCAAATACATACCAAACCTGAGTTGAATTGTTTTATTTTATGATATTTCTTAAATGAGCATTACTGCAAATAAATGCAGTGATTTTGTCGTCACTTACGTGTTTTTCATGGGGCCGCTGGGACACAAAGCCCATGTAACCTGAAAAAGCAAGAAAAACAGACTGAAGTCGAACAGATTTATAGACTTGTCAGCCCACAGACGTGTCGCTTTGCAGAGTGTGCCGTACCTGCACCATGTTGATGACGTGGTAGGGCAGCCAAAAGAGGCAGAAGGTCAACACGATAGCCAGGATGAGCTTCTCACTACGGATGCGGCGCCTGAACTTGGTCTGTCGGATCCGCCGCAATATGCAAATGTAGCTGACTAAGATGATTGCGTAGGGGATTAGAAATCCCAGTACAAGCTCCATAGTGTACTGCAGAACCACCTGTGCGAAAGAGATACAATAGAATTGAATGAGAACGGATAAGAACAGAAAAATGCATTTATTTGTGTAAGATTTGAGGTCCCGGAACTTACTTCGCTGTCATGATCGTGGTACGAGTCGCACACCATGGCCGAGGAGCCCTTGCACCTCACTTCTCGGAAGATGAGCGCCGGCACGGAGGCGACCATCACCAGCACCCACACCACCGCCAGCACCCGCATGATGGTCCGGTGGCCGGTGATGGTGCTGATGCGCTGCGGCCACAGCACCGACACCAGCCGGTAGATGCTCATCAGCATGATGAGCTGGATGGAGGCGTACATGTTGACCAGGCAGAGGTAGAAGAGGATCTTGCACATCACGTTCCCGATCATCCACTTCATGGACACCAGGTAGGCGATGAAGAACGGAGTGAGGGCCATCAAGGAGCCGTCGGCGATGGCCAGGTTGAGGATGAGCAGGGTGGTGACGGACTGCTTTCGGGCTCGTGCCAGGATGCTCCAGATGACAAACACGTTGCCAGGGAAGCCCAGGAGGAAGACCACGGTGAGAATCAGGGCGCCCAAAGTGGTGGCGGTGGAGTTGCCCACGATGGTCTCACCCGTGGCGTTAGCGGGAGACGAGCAGTTGCCGTGGACCATTTTGGTAACCTGTCAGACAGAGTCAGGTGGTAAATGAGATGTCAGAACACCACTGAGTTGCTCAAATCAACAAGATTATTTTTGCAAATTCTGCACCGACCCCTGTATACAAGACTTTCAGGACAATTGGCACCTCACCTCCATGTTTTTATCTGGTGCTGCCTTCAGTTTGATGCATTAGTTTCGCACAGAAAAGAGTGGGAGTGTGGAAAGAGTGTAACAGGTTTTCACAGAGACTCCAGAACGACAAGACCAGACACGAGGGAGCAACAGTCACTGATGCTGTCAGGGTTTGAGCAATCATTTACACTGAGATTCTTATTCTCCGACGTGCGCACCGCATGACTCCAAGTGTTCCGCACCGTGACGAAACAAGAGCAATGTTTATGTTTTGAAAGAAATCTAATAAAGGGAAACAAGGAAAAGCAGTTTGAAATGCTGACAAAATACAATCACGTGTTTAAGCTTTTGGGTATCGGTTTGGAAAAGTGACAGTTGCTTGATTATTGCTTTTATGGAAGCTTTAACATCCGTGTTTGTTTGCATATTTTGTGGAACTTATCACCACGGTTTGTATGAAAAACATAAGTAGAACTTTATCCAACCTTAATTTAAAAGCCAATGTTTGAAAAGAACAATCTTTGAAAATAAAAGTGTGCTCCCCTGATATACGACAACAGCCTGAAAAGTGAAAGAATTTTATTAAATTAAGGTCTCCACGACCAACTACAATTTTTAAATGCCTTTTTATGTCTTTTATAAGTTTTAAAGTGATTTCTGGTTTGGTGGGGGCAAACCACAGCAGACAGAATCTTTTTTGTTCCAGGGGACTGGAGACTGTCTGAGCTCATTTAACCCACTGTTTTTATTTTTATTTAATCAAGCTCACAGAACTGCGAGTAAAGTAAAGCAGTACAATGAAAAGCATATTCTATGGTCATAATTTCTTGAAATGTACTTTTTGATGTTACACTTACAAAAAAATCCATCCATCGATCCATCCACAACACAAGGAAATCAGTGGTATTTTTATGAGTTTTGTAAATATATCAGCTGCTGTCGGATGTTTCTTTACTTGGACGTAGCTCCACAATTACTCTTTGCTACCATAAATGGTATTCTAACCACCTCCCCTATTTTTTACTCTCGGTCCATTGCTGGAAATAAACCTGATGAGTGTCAGTCGCTGGTCTTTTTCGGATCTGTATACAGCTTTGTACGAGGGCAACATACTTTGATGTGATTTACTTGTTTTGTCTCTTCCTAGGATCAGAAAGTACCCAAAATAACTTGACTCTTCAAACAAGATGGAGCAACACGATGCTGATGTTGTGTGTTTTGGACTTGGATGAAGAAAATGTCACAGCATATCTAAACTAGCAGAGCAGCCGTCTCATGATGCTCCCTTATCTTTCCCGGGCACCTGGAACAGCTTCATTCTGCACGCACCGAAGCTATTTTATGCTACTGAAATGTTTTTAAAAAGTGACATGTCATCACTTGTTCTACATATTTGGACCGTATAAAGCCACAACCCTCCAACTGCTGTCATTCATCATCCACAAGGGTACTCTCAGTACTCTTAAGTCTGCAATCAAAGATTCACACCCAGGTCTCGCTCAACCTGCTTGTTTGATTTTCAAAGCAACCTGTGCTGTAATTATGGACTCCCGCATCTAATTCACGGTGTAATGGGTTGTAGTGGTGGGTGACATGACCGCTAACCACTGCAGAATGCCATTTAAAAGCTTTTGAGATAGTCACGACACAATGAAAAAGTCGTGAGTCACCCCCCCATGTCTTTATGCAACTTCAATGTGGCCTTTTAATGTGGCCTAGAGCAATAGTTTCTCAGACTTTATTAGGGTCTGTTAACTTTTTCTTTAGGATGCTGGCTGCTTTGAGGAATGAATCACTGTTGCCTACACGTAGCGACTATTCTTTCAGCACATCGTGCTGTGTGTCCCAAAAAAGAAAATGAAGCAGGGCTCAGTCACACGGCAGATAAAAGAATAACGTCATGAAGTAATAAGACAATATTAGAACAAAGATATGAAATATTATTCCGGCCCTTGTCAAGGAGCCTCTTTTAAGGTAGAGATATGAGGGGAGCAGCCAGATTCAGAAGCAGAGCTTTTGAATGTCCTTCCAAATGACTGAGTGAAAGTGCCCATACCAAATACCAACTAAAATATTAGTTTATATGAGTCAAAATAATATTATGATTAACTAACATTATAACATTAGTTCAAATATTAACTAGAAGTTTAAACAGAATTTTAAAAACTGTTTGTGTTTCCATTGAGATGTTGATGTCTTAATGAATCATCACAACTACTGATAGTTTTTCTGTTAAAATAAAAAGTTATAAATGTTTTGAGAAGTTCATTTCAAAGACAGAACAATCAAATGTTTTGTGTTTTTTTCTGCTTTTTCTGTTTCTTTTTTCAGTTTTTACTTGTCGTCATAAGGGAGGCACAAGTGCAGTACTTTTGGGTTTTTTAAGAGGAGGACTAAAGAGATGTGACCACATGGCCTGTGTGTACAGAAATCCGGTCAAACCACACTGGCAGTCGCAGGAAAGCCACCAGCAGACAGTAAAACTGCCCTCGTTGTGCAATCCTCCAGCAATGAAAAACAAAAAAGCAGGTTGCTGATGTGTCAAATTATGTCTTCCCCTACGTCTGCTTGTTCTTTGGCTGGTATTGTGGTTTCTACTCAGATTTTTTTTTTTCTACCACAGTCTTTTGAACAAACATAAAGACTGTAAAACCTGACTGACTCAAGAGGTGCGTTTGTTTGTACTGTGAGTCAAAGGCTTGCCAACAAAATTCCACCTGTTCCACTTCCACCTACAATGAACGCCATAGATGCACAGATTTGTTACCGAGCTACATCTAAAACGGAGCAAATCGCGGGTGCCGGATAGACCTGACAAGAATGCCAGAACGCAAATAACTTCAAACAGTGATGCTGAGAGGATAAGAGGCCCTGAAAATTAGATTTCTGCTTCAAAATCAACCCCAAAGCTCTAATTCTAGAGACACGTTTCCTGTTTAAGGTGCTGCATTTTGAGTGACAGGAGGCAAGACACACTTGCTGACAGAATGAAGAAAATGAGGCAGACTCACCCGGTCATCTACAGTAAATCACCACACAGGAGAGGAGACTCAGAGATCCTGATGAGACGTGTGAATCCCCAGCAGATCTGGAACCGTCCTCCCCTTTTGCTCACATTTTCCTTCCCACCCACACTGTCCCTCGGCTCTCTGTGCCTCTTCCCATTTATTTGTAATGCCTGCTGTAACATGTTGAAAGAGAGGTGTGTCCCCATTACCTGGCCTGCCTCTGCTCTAACAGCCTGACAACGTTCCTACATGTCAAGCAATGAATTCCAGCAGTCAACCGTTCAGATCATGTTTGAAATTCAAATTATGTTTTTCGCAAAACAGATTCTGCCTATGAAAAAAAAATTAGTTAGAAAGCATGTAATTGAATGTGACGACAAATATGGAGAGATGGTCAACCGGTTTACACACCCGCGTGAGATGTCATTCGAAGTAACTCATCCCTGCTTGAAGATAGATTCCTACACATCCCTCTGGGGTCATGTTGTTTATCAGCACGTATTAACTAGGAAGAGCTGGCACTTCATAATTCAGAAAAATTCTATGACTGTAACTGGAAAAGGAAAGGGTCATCCACCTCTGTACTCAGTGCTCACTATCTGTGCCCAATTTGACTTTTATTTCTCTGTCGTCAAGATCTTTTTTTTTGCAACAAATAAGATATAAATAATTAATTTAAATGTCCTACTTCCCAGAACATTCAATATCTTACTTTTAAATAGTTCATTAATTGCATAGATTTACCCAAGAACACCCCCTTCATATTCTCTCCATATTTAAAACTCAAGAAGCTCTGTTTTAGGCTCTCATTGATAGGGGACCTCCAGCAAGGACCGTGCAGTTTGCAGGCGAATTTTAAATGGCCTAGATGCAAATTTGCCCTCAAAGCCTTTGGCCATGGTCCTCGGGCAGAAAAAGATTGCCCACTTAAAGCTGGGAGGACTCATGCATTGTCAAAGTCTTGTTTACATATGAGAATAGAAGTGACTGGAGAGCAGGCAAATTGGATCAGAATCTGTTGTGGCACTGATCATATCTGTAGTCATAAAAAGAGAATTAAGCTCAGACTAAAAGCTGTTGTAGTTTGTCTATTTACCACCTAGGAACATATATGCAACTTTCAGGGCCTCTAAAAGTAAAAATATGTGTCTTGGGGTACCCCTATTTTTGACAGGGCAGGTTCATCCACTGGGTATCTTGTCAGAATACCTTCCAGATGGATCATTGAGTAGACTTTAGGGACGTGCCACAACAGTGGGATGCCTCAGAGCAGGCCCAGGGTCCACGGGAGAGATTATATCTCTCGGCTGGCTTTGAAAATTCTGTCCCTTCGGAAAAGCTTTAGGACATGACTTGGAGACAGAGGTCTGGGTATGTATGCTCTGACTATTCGCCCTTTGACCTGGTCCCAGATAAGCTGTAGTGCTTGGATAGATGGCAAATAAGTTAATAATGCAGACTCAGACTCAACAACATTCTATAGTTTCATAGAGGTCTGCAGCATCTCTTTTTATTGATCGAGGTGTGTGAATTCTGGAATAGTGCCTTCATTAGACTTAGACTTAGACTTAGACGGTACTTTATTAATCCCTTGGGAAGACTCCCTCAGGAAATTAAGGTTACCAGCAGCTTAAAGGGCAAAAAGTACCGGCTGCAGCGTTGTTTAATAGAAAAGCACCCAAACTTTCACATCTTCCTCTTGCAGACAGCAAACATTGTTGCAGACAAAGCAACTCCCATCCCAGACGGGGAGCCACCTTCCCAGCAAAATAAATGCGTAGGAATGGCTTACGGAACACAACAGACAGCCCAAGGCTTTGATTTTAGATCGAGACTCCAGCCATTGATCCCTATCCTATCAAACCTCCATGGGGTTTGTCAGAACAAGCTCAACGCACAGAGCCCCCATCCCACAATCTTTAGAGTCCAAATGATCTGCTGCCAGTGTGGTGCAAAAAACCACAAGCAAGCACTTAAAGTGTTACGGCTGATTAAAATTGACCATGTGACCTGAAACAATCCAATATTTCAAACATCTCGCTCAGGTTCTAACGGATCAATACCAACTTTATACTCTGTGTTTAGAGATTGTTGTCAGTTAAACTGGTTTGATTTTATCATTCAGCAGCTGTGTTTGAAAAACCACTCGTGCGAACAACAGAGGCATAGATTACTGACTGGGCATGTTTCCAGGGTTTCACACGTACTGCGAGAAGAGATAATGGACACCGATTTAACTTGAATTTCTCTCTTAACATTTGTAGGAAAAAACCTGCACATTCATGATTAGAAAATTATTCTATTCTCCATGTCAGCTGTGACCAACCTTCAATAACGAGCAAAAAGAATAACAAAGCTCTCAGCCTTTATTATTTGTAAAACAGGAATACAAGTAGAATGAGGTGAAATCCAAAACAACAACTTGCTTGACCTCAAGGATGTCACATTTGTCTCATTTTAAATGAGATGTTATCTAGATGACAAAATGTTAATGAGTTATGTCATTGGACTGTATTATACTCCTAAAATTCATCCTTTGGTCACCTAACAAATGTTTTCTAACACTTAAAATAGTAGGGATAGTCAGCTATACTATCATTGAGTCCAGATGAAAAGATAGAAGCACAGTTTGTACTTTGTGGATTAGAATCAATTGGTCAATAAAAAAACAGGAACATTTCAATCCTTTGAACATTACTCCAACTGTGACGTTGGGAAAGTGCCGAATGCCTTAGTTGCAGATCGAGCATGAGCATGCCTTTCCGCCTCCCCGATATTGTTCCGTTCTGATCTGAATATACAACACAGCTATGCAAAAACTTTGTTGGTGCAGCACGCAGGCTTGGCGGGGGACTCCTTCGCCGTTTTGTCTGTCGTCCATTGCTGACCAGTCATGTCTCTTGAGCTAAATCTATTCAATTCCTCAACTGAGAGGCACAGACAGTCACAGCACTGAAGGAACATGGAGGTTAAGAACCAGATACAAACGATTTGAGATCAGAGAAAAATTAAGTTTTGCATCCCATTAGGCAGCACTATTCTTGGAAGTTACAACTTGATTTTATCTCTATCGTTCTCTTTCATCATTGTGGAGGGGATTTTTGTACACTCGATGGCAGCGTTACTTCAGTTCACTGAAGTTTTTGCATATTTGTTAACTCAAAAAGCTCTTTTGAGTTCCTGACACAGGATGGCACGTCACTTGATTATTTGATTAACTCAAAGATTGATTTCTATCTAAAGGATACACCATGTATAAAACCCTTTTTGTTCAATAGCCAATTTGTTGAGTATTTTTCTGCCATTTCAACTTAAATGTTTGACACTCAGACATGGGCATTCAGAAATGTTCGAGGAAACCAACAAACACTCATATTGCGTCCCATTATTGTTAGTAAAATATAAAGCCTGCACATTATGTAAACAGGGCTCCACATCTGCAGAGAACAGTAACAGGAGAGACAGGAGAGCTCATGGAAAAGAAGCACATGGGTTTCTCTGTTTGTTTCTACAATTAATGACAGTCTGGGATTTGATTCTGTACAATTCTGCTCCATCAAACCACAAAGAGAGAACAAACTGAACAACATTCAGACGTCAGTCACAAGTCTGAACAGTGTCTGTGCATGCGTCGAATAGATGAGTTAGTCAGAATTCAGTAGCGGCAGAGGGTCAGCCTCGTTCCTCCTCCTCTGCTTTACCCCACTGCATCCACTAATGCAAATTAAGCAGCTCTCGCAATCAATAAGTCAGGTCTGCAAAGCTCTGCTGGCACTGAGAGGTAAAACTCAAATACCTGAAGATTTCCTTCAGAGTTGTTCACAGGCATGTCCCTGATCTACACCTCCCCATTAACGATTGTCTCTACTGCCATCAAGTGGTAAAAAGAGGTTTGATAATCTGTGCCGGTGGAAATTCAGCTCCACAGTTGACATACCAATACCAGATTCTGTTCCGGCTGGATTAAGTCACAGATAGTGAATGTTCTCAGAAACATGGCCGGGGGAAAGGTGTTGCTCATTACATGCTCACTGATATTTCACAATGAGGGCTTTTTAGTCTGACTATTTTTTATCCACCTGCAGTCATACTTTCATCTGACTTTGTCTTGACTTGGAGGTCGCTCCAGGGGTCAGTTTTCAACATGCAGCTCCTTTGGCTCCACATCCCTCTGCTGGAATATTATTCTTTTGGCCAAAGACACATGTGTGTGTAGATCACTTGCTGCTGTTGCTTTCAGTCCATTTCAATAAGTTAAATAAGTTATGTAGCTAGCACAGCCATGAAAATTGAGCTCTTTTTAGTTTAAATTAGTCTCCATGGTCCTATCAGAGAAGATGGAAACAGCACTATTAGTCACCAGCACACAAGAGAGTGGCTTGTGTGCTGAATAACAGGACACGTTAAGTGACTGATTAACTTTGGGCAGGGCTGAGAGGAAACTGCTTAGCAGTGACCTCTCAAGTGCGCCAGAAAGACGGGAGTATCACCTGAAGTTAAGGCTGTAAATCATAGCTGATTGGTCCTTGTTGTACACATTCATAATAGATGTTAGACAGACGTAAGATAGTGTTAGATAGATGTCAGATAGTGTTTAGACACACGTTCAAGTAGTAAGGGTCGTCAACAGTTGAATGTGAATGCTGGTGAAAAGGGTTATAAAACCACCAACCTATCCACCCAGCCACCGACAAAGTCTATTACTACAGTTGCAAATGAGACGCTGTAAAGATTTAGATTTTTAACTATCCCTGGATTGTTTTGACTTGCTGATACTGCGGATTTGCTGGTATATGTCCATTTGGAACAAAAACCTGCCTTCATACTGTTATGATGTGGGGCTGAAGTCTCTGCCTAATTCAGACTTAAGTTGGTGCTGTTCTTGTAGTTACCTTAACGTGCGTGCCATTCTAATGTTGTGTACTTGCTGGATTCTTTACGTTGTGTTTGAGCACCATAAAATCGATATACCGATATACAGTAAGTGAAGAGTTAGAATTATATTTGATTATTGCATCTCAGCACATTGAGTTAAGGTGGAATTTAAATATTACTAAGATATAATTTCTTGTTTGATTAATCTAAAAGTTTAGTTGTACCATTTGAGGTTGTGTTCGTGAGACAGAAATAACATAAACCTCCTACTTGAATTTTTGGGCAGATATGCTCTCTGGTGTTCATGTTTGTGTTGGTTTCTGATTGTATTTCAAAATATATGTATTTAACACGAACAATGAGTAGTTGAATATTTTTTATTCAATTTCCACAAACTTAAAAGGTCCATCAGAAAAAATTAACACAACGTGCATCAAGCACACAATGCAAAGTTAAGTATGAGACAGAAATAGGTAAACTTGTCCTACTATGGGTCAAATTTAGTTTTAAAAAAGAGATGCAGAGTGAGCTTGATTTTGTAAATCTTTAACACCATCAAATAGACAAGTTCTTGTCCTGAAAATGAACCCACATTATTTAAAAAAAATGTATCTAAATTAAGTGTTTGAGAACTTTGGTATTGCACTTTATTCCCATTCTTATACTGTTGTGAGAAAAAGAAGGTAAACTAGTTATCCATCAAACCATCAAACCAAATCAAGTGCAGTTTCCCCAATATTCATAAAATACCCCTTAAGATAACCTGATATGTTTGAAGATGGATTCCTTCAAGTGTCCTGTGCAACATTGCTTGGTTAACAGGTCAAAATGAGATCATTATTAGTGTTTTTCTGAACCAACATTTGCTGATCTAGGTAATGGGAGCTCTGGTGGTGCAAAACAAACTCCCCCATCCGGAGAACAGAGTTCTTTGTACATTCATTTCATCAGAGTTCTGCCAGCTTGCAGGAGACGCAGATTTGGATTGTCCAGGATGCATTGCTGCAGACCTCCACTGGTGTTCCCCTCATAGGACTCAAAGGCACAAGATAAGATTTAAGTGAATGGGGAAAGCACTTTTTTTTCTTCTTTGTTTTGGTTCATGACAGCAACTGCCGCATTCTTTGCTGCCTCCATTGGCGATTTCGCTCCCTTGGCTGCGTTGTGTCCAGTCATGCCGCCTTTCACTCCTTCACGTGCAGCCATGGCAGCCATAGGGACCAAGCTGGCAGCTAGCGCCACCTCTCCTCCTACAAAAGCTGCAACCGCTGACGACCCAGAGGCTAGCAGTGGGATTCTTTTCTCTCCTGGACTCTTCACAGCTCTTTTAACATGCTCAACAAGGCCAAAAAAAGCCCCCAGCAAAGCCCCAGTCGCCACACCTGCCAGGACGACCAAAAACTCATTCAACACAGAGGCTCTGGCCTGTTTTCTGACCTCCAGTGCAGTCAAGTCTGCCGATGACTGCCTTATGTGCTGCTCATGAATCTGTATTCTTTTCTCCACACTCTGCAGAACCTCATTGGTGTAATACTGTCCGCTCCTTGCTGCCACCATCTCGTCTACTGTTTGGAGCAAGGCCTCCAGCTGGAACTGGTTGCTCCTGTAGTTATTCTGCTGTGTGTTTTGCCAGTATTTATTATCGAAGACGTGACACCGGCCGCCGCACCTCTTCACCAGGCTGCTCAGGTTGTCATTCTGACTGACAAACTCCTCGATTTTCACCCCTTTGGGCAGCTGGTCACCATGAGTGAAGACAATCACGGCGTACTGTAGCGCAGCGTCTGAGAAATATTCCTGCACTTTGTTCACCACCTCTTGCTCCTGCTTTGAGTATTTGTCAACCCGAAGGACAATGAGAAAAGCGTGAGGCCCCGGCGCACACTCTGTGATGCAGCTCATGATCTCAGCCTTCATCTCATCCTCCGACCTCCCGCTGTCAAAAAAACCAGGGGTGTCAATCAAAGTGATGCTCCTTTCATTAATGCACTTGGTCTCCAACTGGCATGTCCTGGTCCCAGAGTTGGGAGTATGGTTTGTGGCAAAAAGTTCCTCCTCAAAGATGATGTTTGCCAGGCTGCTTTTCCCAGATCCAGTTTTTCCCACCAGAATGACCCTCTTTGTATCTGACAGTGGAGGAGAAGAATGACTCTGATAAATACATGAGTTTGTTCTCTGATTTTGATTAAACAATATCAACTGAATAAAGTTGTTTAAACTAACTTACAATAAACTGTTTTTATACCAAATAAAACAAAAAGAATGAAATTAACATGTGCGAGGATTTTCTTGTGAATAAAACTAAAACTAAAGTGGAAATTGAAAGTGAAAGCTATGCTCCCTGTGGCTGTAGATCAGTAGAAGTCATCTTAACTTGACTTCTTTCAATCATCTGTTATTCCTGTCATCTAAGCACAAATAAAAAATACAAGAATGGAAACATGACAACTGGCTGAAAATGGAATTGATTCTGAATAAGTACTTTAAAGCAACACCCACCATTTTCTTGATCTTGTTGCTGTTTGTGTTCTTCTGTGCAGTTCAAAGTTTTCTGAGAAGATGTGAAGACCTGTACAGACAAGAATGTAAACAGGCTTATTGTAGGTCCCAGGGGCCAGTAATCTGATGGAAACAAAACCATAAACCGATGTTCGCTGTAACCCCGAAGATTATCTACTTAATCGTATATTGGACTTAAAGGCATGTGTTGTTTGTTCTTAACCGAGGTGTTATTTTAAAGATACAGCTCTGAAGGTGAAATTTGGAAAGACTTGCAGTACACCCACAACTGTGTACTATTCAAACAAGTCTTTTTTCTGCCTTACCTGCTTCAATCCTGCATTACCATACTTTACTGATGCTCTACTTCGAACTGTATGATGAAACCAATTATTCCCTTCCCTCACCTCAAAAGCCTCGTCGTCACCGGGGTGTATGACAATTCGAACCAGAAGCGGCGAGCTGCTGGCTCTGTCCTGTTCAAATCCAGAAACTTCCTCCAGCAGCACTCTGGCCACCACCGTGTCAGGAAAACGCAGGGCTAGTCCAGCCCCTAGCAAAGGAAAGGCAACAGATCCAAACCCTCTCTGATCACAGGAAGTCAGGATTTTGTTTATGCCCACTCTGAGAACCTGTTAAGTATAAACATCCAATGTTCTGTCAGCAACATGACACATTATGAAATCCTGTCTCACAGAAAGTGCTACCACGCAACGAAAACCCTGAGAAAAAAAATCCACAATTTTACCGAGACTGGCACTCCGTCTTCGTCATCATTCCAGGGCGAAAGGTTGAGGAAGAACACTGCACTGAACGGAAGTCCAAGCAACCCCTCAACTAGTACTGAGTCGCTGGGTATCGTCTCATCTTCTCCCTCTTCTTCAAACTTAGACGTCATCTCAGGACCGACCATTGTGTTCAAAGTGTTTCCAATTCGGGTTGAGAGAGGGTTGTGGTGAACCATGGGGGACACGAGGGCATCAACCTGAGGGTACAATGGGGCATGACATGCTCAGCGCACAGCAGATTGCTAACTGATTCATCTGACGATTTCAAGTCAGATTGTAAGGTTTAAAAAAAAAAAAAGCCTTCTCACCTGCTGGCTCTCAATGGACCCAAAAACGACCTCTACATAGACGCTACCACCAGGAGCTCCACCAGGAGCTCCTCTCTCTGCATCCTGGCCAGCAGCATCCAGCTGCTGCCCTCCGTTGCTCTCTGTGGCGTTTCCGGTACCTCTCCCCTGGAGTGTCCTGTCACACGCCTCCCGCATGGCCTTGATCACCTCCCTCCGGTCGTCTATGAGTACGATTCTTCTCAGACTGCGACTGCTCTGGCTGCCGAACTCTTTGACGGCTGCTACGACAGCTTCAGAACAGAATGCGAAACCAAACGCCCCCGAGCAGATGCACGGCAGGGCGATGGAGCTGAACCCAGACAGCTCTGCTGAATCCAGAGCTCGCCGGACAGTTCTCTCCAACAGGACCTTGGCTCTGCCGCCCGCCTCTCCACCCACAGGTCCCACGGCATGCAGCAGCCTCTTGCATGTCAGATTCCCCCCCGTGGTCACCACCACTTCACCCGTGGGAATTCTCCCATTGTGCTTTCTCAAAGCGTCGATTTCAAACTGTACCGCAGGGCCGCCTGCCCGGACCAGGGCGGCAGCGGTCCCCTCGCGGTAATCCAAATCCTCCCCGGCAGCGCTCACCAGAGCATCGACCTCCAGCTGGGTGATGTCCCCCTGACACAGCAGCACCTCCAGCCCATCACAGAGGCCGTAGCTGTCTACCAGCGCACTTTCTTCAGCGAAACTCAAAGGCGGCAAAGCCTGGCTTAAAGGTGACCCATCCCCGGCATCAGGCCACTCCGGGCTCTGATCTGGACTACCCTCAGGATGGTACTGGGATAGGGTATCGCTCTCTGCTTCAATGTCTCTACTGCCACTAACAGCATCAGGTTGAGCTGGGGCCAAGACAGAAACCCTCTCCTCACCTGGGGGAAGCTGAGCGGGGCGGCTTTCGGGGCCCGGTTCTATCTCCAGTTCTTCCTCAGAAGCAGTACCCTCTTCCTGGGGATCAGATGGCTGATCCTTAGATTGTAAGCCACAATCTTCACCGCTTAACGGAGCAGGAGTGGCAGGAAGGGACTGAGGGTTCTGCATAAAAAAGACAAAGTCGTAAAAGTTTATTATTCTCAGTGGCTGATACGTGTCAAATCAGAGTACCTGGGAGGAAAAAGGCATTGAGCTGACCTCTGCTGCAGCGGTGGAGGTGATGGGGTCAGAGGAGGCTAGAGCTTCCGGGCTGTTCCACACAGTGAGCACGAGATCACCATCAACTGCATGCTGTGCTCTCCTCAGAACCTCCTGCTGATCTTAAACAGAATGTGTCATTTTGAGGATTAAACGTCCCTTAAACCATACTGTTGTATCCTCATGTCGCACTATACACCACACCTGTGCAGAGGACAGAAACCCAACACAAAATGGTTGTTGTTCAAGATACGGGTAACTCCCTGCTCCCACAATACAAACCAGTTTTTGCACATATGCCATCAGGTCACAACAAACAGCAGAGGCCACAAAAAATTCTGAGGAGGCTCTCAATGTTAATCTTAGGTTTTCAAAGCTCCCAAGATGGTATTCAGATTTGAACTGATGGCATCTGTAGGAAGGCAGCAACCACCCACAAACAGTTTACCACCTCAAGTAATTTCTTTATAACAGTGTTTTTCTGTGTGTTGTGCTTCTTCTTTTTATATGTGACAGTGTTGTTCTGTGTAAGCAAAAATTAGCGAAACTTATAAACACCATGACTGCTTTAAAACAGAAAAAAACAGTCAATAATAAGCTGCTGGGTTCAGTTTTTCATTTGCAAATATGGGGAAAAATCCTGAAAGTGTCCATGTGTGACAATTAGCTCGTCTGGTGTGGGCCGACAGCCCTTTGACGCTATATAACTGTTCAGGAGTAGATCCAGTTGTCCATCTGAACATTAAAACATGTTTACGTTGACTCACAGATTATTATTTAATGCCTCAAAGAAATACCTCTGTTCAAACGCTCTTCCCGTATGAGTCACACGGACCAAACTGGTTCCATTTTTAATCAATGACAGGGTGACTAAATAATTGACCCAATAAATGTTGCTAGAATTAAATAAATTTGGCAAAAAAGAACTTTAAGCAGTAACTAATGTGCAGGATGTGAAATTAACAGGTATATGTTCTTAATTCTTTAATTACATGTATCTTTCTTTCGGAGTTTATGATTTCTGATTTCAAGTTTAACTTTTTCATATTCATTATTGCTTGGATTTTTTAATATACTTTTTAGTCCCAAATTCCTTTCCTCTTGTGCGTTTTCTGTTCAAATTCCCCACCTCTGTTTTTTATTCATGTATGCAAATGAGGAAAGGTTGTCAAAACAGATACCTAGTGGTTGGGGAATACATGGAGAATGGTAATGCAAACAAAAACACAATGATTGAAAATTACTTAAGTAAAAAAACAAAGACTAATCAAATAGAAAATGACGATTGGCTGAGAGAAGGAAACAGGTTTAGAAGTCATCCCTTCTCTTTAAAACCATTTTCTTATTGCCAGCAAAAGGAGAAAAGTATAGAAGAATGATCCATGCCCCTTCAGGACGTTATATGGATGAAAATGTATGTATCAAATGTATTTTTGAAAAGGACTGAGCTGACACAACACAACAGGAGGCGTTTTTGTTTTTTTCCGGCTCGAGTTAAGTTTCATTTTCCTCTTAAGACCTTTATGGGCCTTCTTATCAGTCTATGACCTGCTTTATTATTCTTACTCGATTTTTATGTGACTAAATAATAACCAATTAGCTGCTCTATTTGGTGGTTGTAGAGAAATATACTATTAGAATAATCTAACTCTTAACTCGAAGCAAACAGGACAGAGGACAGTGAACGCTACATGCCACGTCAGAGAGCAATAATACAACCAAAACAAACAGAAACAACTGATTACAACATCAGCCAAACATGAGCTGATAAGTGACCCTACCTTTTTCATATCTGAACTTTATACAGTAGATGTTTTCCGCTCCACAGATCAGCGGACCGCATTCCCCTCCGCCGGATTTGCGCCGAATGCGGAAATATGCTTCCACTTTCTTCACCCTCTGCTCTCCGAAGGGCTTCTGCCACTTGAAGAAAACGGGGTACTGACACCCGTCGTCCATCGTCCGTACGCAAAGGAGGGGAAGTGAAACTGCTCTGATCTGTGCGGAGGAACTGCGTCCGACCCGGGCCGCGCTGAGCTGGGACTGGAGGAGGGACGCGCTCCTGGAGCCGCACCTACCCGGGTTATGTAACCCTGTTTTTCACGAGGAAAACCCAGACAGTGATCAGAATTAGAAATGAAATCTTCCGTTTGCATGCCTGGACAAATGAACCATAGCTCCAATTCTAAAGAATGTATTTATATATATTTTAAATCCCTGGGACTCTCTGGTCAATAGGAGCGTAGGCCCCATTGGTTTATGAAGGTCTGGTTCTCCAGGACTGGAGTTCAACACCCTTTGATTTGATGATCATCATCTAACAGTCATCTTAAGTCATTTTGTGTTGTTTCCGGCAACATATCAGTTCAAAACAATTGCTTAAAGAGATTTAAAATAGGACAGCATGAGGTTTCAAATCCCATTAAAACAATGTTGGCATTTTAATTATGAGTTTGAAGCTTTTGGATTCATAACCCTCAAAAAGTTACTTTTTAATAAGCGACCTTTTCAGAGTCGGAAAAAAAAACATCATGACTGAAATGATTTAGTGAATAGTATTCAGATATGCTAATAAAGCTGAAACCAACGCCTCTTAACAGAATCACCCAGTGGGACCAAAATATTCTGATCTGCAGTTTAAAGCTCTCACTTGGGTTCAACAGACGTATTACCTGTGTGTCTTAAAATAAGAGAAAAAATAAGCTTTATCACCCAGAGGGAGAAACTGAGTAGTGAAGCTATGGAAGTTATAAGCTCAAGTGAATGTCCTAGTTGGAGACGGATTGGAAATCTTAAATGAGTGCAGTGTGTAACCATTTAACAGCAGTCTAGCATCAGGTAACTGCTCTAGTCTCGTATCACGCCACTGGGGCATGCTGTAGTGCTGCTTATGAGGGCTCCTGAGACTAAAACCTCATAGTTTCCTGCCTCTGCAAACAGCTGTTTGGGTGAAAAGCTTCACCTCCCCTCACACCAGCGCCTCATCCATGTAGTGTGTTTTTGCACTGAAAAAAGTTCAACTTGATACATTCATAGAGATCTTTTTTTATTTTCCCACATGGAAAATTCCTGATTTTCTACCGCAGAAATAATTCATTAATCGTTTTGTTTTTTTAAATTTTTTATGGAGGAGATATTTACCTAAATTGAAGCTATACTTTGTATCACAGTGATTCACAATACAAACACAATACCCTAAAATTGAATCATGTTTTTCATTAACTTTTTGAGACAAAAACAGAGACAAAAACATAATCAATCACAAACAAAGGTTTTTAAAGTTTAAAGTCCTACTGTAAGTTCAGACATTATTTCCTCTCAAATGAAGCGAACACCAGAAACCAGTCTGACACTTTTTAGTCATTGTAAAAGATACTATTAAAAAGTAAAGTCCAACTAACATTATACATGAACATTAAATTATTGGTTTGACAGCTTTTGTTATTAATGCTGAAGATTGCAGTCAGATGAAAATTGTGGATGACAAGCTAAAATGTATAAAGAAAAGGAACCTTTGACTGGACCATTCAGTCTTTAAAACCCTGTTAAAGGTGTATAGTATAAAATGTATGGTCACGGGTTACCTCTGGGCAGAGTTCAGGATTAGATAATGACCACCCTGATTGAAACATGAGTGTTCTCACTGTTTCGTTTAATCTATTTATTCACATGGTCTTTGTTGCTCTCCTCCTCTGCAACCCCAAAGCCTAATTTTGACTTGAAGTTGTTCCAAACTTCTTTTGTGGCGCCCTGCAAGGCACCAAATACAGATTCTTCTTCCTCAGCTGCATTGTACCCCATCATGGCTCCTGCAAAAACCCTGTTTGCAGCGGCAGATACAATTTCGGTCCCAATATTAGGGGCTGAGGCCTGAGCCGCAGCCCTTGGAACATTTGTCATTTTGGCTGGAATAATCTCCACCACACCGAGAAAGGCTGCTAACACGGCACCAGCGGCAGCACCCATGAACCTCGCCATCAGCTTCTTAAACAAATTGTTTTTAGCCACGTTTCGGATCTCCTGATCCGATACCGTTCCTGGGGTCTGCCTCATGTCTTCTTCCTGCTTCTGGATTTCTTTCTTCACCTCTTCCAGCATCTCATTGGTGTAACACTGCCCACCGTTGGCCTCACTTATCTTCTTTATGGTACAGAGCAGCTCTTCCACATGACGCCGATTGCTCCCGTAGTCGTCTCTGTCAATCTTCCAGTACTTATTATCAAAAACGTGGCATCTGCCTCCACATTTCTCCACCAGATCCTTCAGCTCTTTGTTCAAACTGACAAATTCTTCGATCCTCGCTCCCTCCAGCTGGTCTCCGTGCGTAAACACCACTGCAGCGTATTTCAGAGCCTCATGGGAGAAATACTGACAGATTTTCCTGACGACGTCTTTCTCTTGCTGGGTGAATTTCTCCACCTTCAGCACAATGAGAAAAGCGTGAGGCCCCGGAGCGCACTCTGTGATGCACCGGACGATCTCAGCCCGAAGCGAGCGCTCGCACCCAGACGTGTCAAAAAGACTGTGGGTGTCTATCAGGGTCAGGTTTTTTCCACTGACCCTCCGGGTTACTGCTTGAGTCAGAGTTGTTTCAGAAACTGGAGAGTGACTTATCTTGAATACATCTTCCCCTACGATGGTGTTCACCAGGCTGCTTTTCCCAGCTCCAGTTTTCCCCAACAGAACAATTCTCTTGGGCAACTCTACAAGACAAAACATGTGCAGATATTCATTTTTACTTGCTTTAAGTCGAAAAGATTGTTGGTTTAAAATAAATTATTTATTGAGTAAAAGCTGTAAATTCATGACAGATAGTGCAAAAGTTATTTCTGAGGTCAGTGATTAGGATTAATAAAGTTATGATATAATCAACTAAAACTTCAAAGCAGACATTAAACATTACTGTTTCGGGGTAATAGAGTTTTTTTTTTGTGTTTGCAATTCAGGTGTTAGAAACTAAAAAGCTTGATTCTAAAAGATAGCAATAAAAATACAGGGAAATGAAAAAGAAAACTAGGAGCATGAGAAAACTGCGATGGCAGTACAGATGGTAGCACATTTATTTTTATCACGTTTCTGACATTTATATAATCAATAGATCATTCTGAGTCATGCCCTCCTTTTCACTTTTACTTAACAGTGTGATGATGAAGATAATTTTTGTCAGCTTGTTGTGGTGAACTGCACACTTCAATTAGTCAAAGTACAGTATTGCAGTTAGTGAGAATGGACACAGATATGAATTCAACTGAACTCACCTTCCATGTTGCTAACATGAAATCACAGAGGTTACCCAGCAGTGTCCAGCTGTTGTTTAGGAGGCGGAATGACCTGTCGCCCGGCGTCCTGGCTGTGCTGTCTTACTCAGGCTTTGTCGCAGTTTGATCAAACTTTCATTTTCGAAACCAGTTTGACCTGTTGGTTATTTAAAAGACAGGGATCTGTAAATTGTAAATACTTTGACTAAAGATACTTATAAATGTTATGTAATTTCATTGCTTTTAACTAATAATTCTACATTTGTCTAATGAAACAGATGTAAACCTATTTAAATACAACGTCATGTAAATATAACTTGACAACTATTTCTGATATAGAAAAAAGTAAGTCATTGTTTTTTCTTGCCTGTATTTCTTTCTTTTACGTTTTTTTTTTGTGGAGGCAAGAGAGTAAACGGAACAGAATACTACACAGTATTTAGGATAAATACAAAATTAAGTAAAGAGACATTTTTCCACTTATTTTATAAAGGCCAAAAGGAAGAATCGGAAAGATACGATGGGTTATTTTTCTCTATTTAGAAGTTCAGAAGAAACCCAAGTCTCAGGGTAAGTGAATGACGCTTCCACATTAAGGGTCAATCAAAGCTCTCAATCAGATTCTAACATGAATCATAAAATATATCCATCAATTAAATTAAAGAATCCAGGATTATGATGGGGGTATGTGACGTTTGTTCTCTCTAAAACATGGTCAAAGGTTTCTGGGGATCTGAACATTCATTCATTCTGCAGTATTAGGCTTCTATTTTTAATATTCCACACTCTCATCCATAATAATAGAAATATGATGAAGATACATGTTGCTGTACCCATTAATGCCTTCTCAGGGTGCGGCTTATTTCTCATAGAACTACTTTAAAGGAAGTACATTGTTTTCTTTTGCCGGCACAAAAGGCACTCCTCTTCTGGGAAATAATTTAACCGAACAACTGACAGTGAAACAAAGAAACGAAAGTAGCTCTGGGTTTAAGGTGTTCAACAACAAGCTTTAAGAAAATAATGGAAATATGCTTGTTGCACAGCAACGCAAACAGCTACACATGTAAGAGTTGTTTTCGTGAACACTTGAGTCAGTATGTGTGACTATGAGTAAGTTGTTTGTCGCTACTTTCTTCAAATAATGACATTGAGCCTTTCTGTGTATGTTTACTGCTGCAAAATATTCACAAAGAAATAACTCAATATAGGCAAATGAGGCCTGTGTGTGGAAACAGACAGTTATACCGCAGAATGCATGGTTCATCTCCAGTGACTCCAAAACAGCCTCCTTATACAGGCACCTTGTGTTCAATGTGCTTAATATCTTGCTACATATTCATCCTGCTGGTTACTAAAATAAAGATGCGATACAAACAATAGCAGACGTCAAACAGGCTATGTCAGATTAGAAGCAAACAGCATTTCGATGAGAAGAAAAGTGTTTTGTCTGAACTATGAAGAGCCAGTTTATAGAAGGATTCAGTCATTTTTGGGTTAAACATGGCAGATCATTTTCATTGCAAATGCAATTGCAATGTTTGTCTGTGATTGTTAAACGATGTTCTTCTGTGATTTGAGTAATGCCAATTAAACTTTATGTTATATAAATGTGTCGAAATTACAGGAATAATTCTGGGTAAGTGGAAACATACAAAAAGCAAATATTCAGGGGGACCCCAGGAACCCAAACAGCCAGAATGTAAACGATTTGTGCAGACAATTTGTTTGTTTGTTTGTTTTTTTGCAATACAGAATACACAAACAGCGAGAAGTAAAAAGTGAAAAACAAAAATAAATGTTCAACAAATGAATTTATTTCCAGCTGAAGAGGACATATCACAAATCAACGCTGCTCCACTTGTCAAAAATGTGTAAAATGAGTACTGTTGCTCCAATTAACAGCAAACAATTGGAAAAAAAGGCAGCAAATTTCAAATCAGACAGTCGAAAAACACAATTTTGTACAAGTGGGATGTAACAAACACCTTTTTAAAGCTTAAGCCCACAAAGAGGGACCACGCAATGATGATAATGTTTTATTCAAACGGATTGAAAGGGTTATACATCTTTTTAAACAAAGAAAGGACCCAGCGGGTTACATTCTCCTGGGTTTGTGAAGCTACTTCAGCTGTCTGAACCTCTTCTATCGTCACTGCTGTCTCCACCATTTCTTTTACAAGTTCAGGCCCAGTCTCTGCTAATTCAGTCAGAAGTACTTTAGCCGGTTCTTCAAATCTACGTTTCAGCAATATGGCTGACACAGTTACAAACAATCCTGTGACTACCAAAACCACGAACCCCGTTTTCCATGAGCCTGCCTCCCCCTCCACCTCCCTCCTCATGATGTTGCTTTTGGCCTGCTTTCTGATTTCTTCCGGCGACTTGTCTTTTGACAACTTCTTTATGAGCTCTTCCTCTTTCTGAATTTTTTTTCCCACGTCTAAGATCATTGGATTGGTGAAGTATCCTCCAGAGTTTTCCTCCACCAGCCTGTGGATGGTCCTGAGCAGCTCCGTCCCCTGGAACTGGTTGCTCCTGTAGTCATCCTCCTGGTTGTCCTTCCAGTATTTGCTGTCGAAGACGTGGCACCGGCCTCCACACTTCTCCACCAAATCATTCAGACTGGCACTCTGAACTACATACTCTTGTATTTTCATCTCTTCGGGCAGCTGGTCACCGTGAGTGAAGACCACAACTGCATGCTTCAGAAAGTCCTCTGAGAAGCACTGACACATCTCAGAGATAACTGACTGCTCTTGCTCTGTGAATTTCTCCATTTTGAGCACAATCAGAAAGGCGTGAGGCCCGGGGGCGCACTCTATGATGCACCTCAGGATTTCAAGCTTCACGTCCTTCTCAGAGCTGCCGGGACCGAAGACACCAGGGGTGTCAATCAAAGTGAGGTTCCTGCCATTGACACGCCTGCTTTCAGCATGAGTAACACATCTGTCCGCATCATTAAAACGCTTCACTTTGAATGTGGTCTCCCCAAATATGACATTAGCCAGGCTGCTCTTCCCATTCCCAGATCCTCCGAGCAGGACAACTCTTAATGTGTCCGGCTCTAAAAGTGACAGAAAATGAGAAAAATATTGATTGCATATCAGGGACTTTATTGTGTTTGTTGGATTACCATTTCTTTTTGGTTGCATCCATCATAAAACGTTATGACTGATTCAACATGAAAAATGAGTCACTGTAACAAAGACGAAGAGGTTTTACAAGCACATGATGTTGTTGATGCATGAAGTCAGAATTTTCTGATTTCATGCATCCAGTGACAATTAATTGATTAATAAGGATGTGAGACAGTGGACAATTACTATCAACTAACATATCTTGAAAAATCTTTTTCAGAGGTTTTCAATTATTTTTGTCACACCATCAAAGCTCATTACCAAATTCAAATTATATACCCATTTCCTAAAAAGCACTTGTCAATATATATACTTTTTTTTATCATTGTAAGTCAATGATAACAAAAAGGGCATGATTATTAAAAAAGATGTGATCAATAAATGATAAGAAATTACAAATCTAGCCTTTTGATTATGTGCTTTTAATCACAGTAAACAGAATGACACCTTCAGCCTTTCAAGCAACTTTCATTTTTAAATGCCAAAACATCCTAATTCTGTGTCATTTGTAATTAAGTAAGACCAGAAGAAATCATTTAACTTACCATCCATGCTGCCAGAGAAACAAGAGTTCTCAACTGTGAGTCCTTCCCTCATGCTCTGGCTCGAACTTGCTCCTAGCTTTGTTGTTCCTCTTCCTGTCTGACTTGTTTTTTGGAGAGCTGACAGAATGATCGGCATACTGGGCACAACAACTTTAAACCATTTGTTTTACAACTGCTGCTGTGAAATAAGTCATTTTTTAAGAGATACATGATCAAAAAGATATAGAGATATTGCTATGTTTCAGATCTAATTTACATTGTAGCTTCATTGTGACAATGTTTTAAAAAGCATTTGCAAATAATTTTTTATCTATTCTATACGCTTTACCCCACACAGACAGTATCTTTATATTTCAAACTAATCGAGTTAATCTTTTTTTTCATATCTCATATCCATCAAATTTAGTTTAATGCAAAGACAGAAAGAATGCTCTAAAAACACCTTTACTCATTCCAAAAGGGAACGGGTTGATTAAAAACAGATGAATAGCTCTGTGTGAAAGCAGCATCCCCAAAAGTCTCAGTGTACTGCACAATTAAAAAAGGATTTGGGTAATCCACTGTCCATGATATCATCAAAAGATGCAAAGCAAAGGCAAATATTACCAACCCACAGAAACACTGCTATGTTTTGCACATGGACTTTGACGTGACCCCCCCTCATTACAGCAAGACAAAGCCAAGTCAGCTCTGCACGTCTTCCAGCATCTTGGGTTTAGCGAAAGAGTTTGCTGGCCGTTTGCTGGTATAAAAAAAACTTGACATTAAGGTGCAGGTTGAATGGATTTAAAGCTAAAACAACAGGATGATAGGGTGTGTTAAGGTGTTGGAAGTTTCAAGAGATTTCCCTATTCAACTTATCTAAATATAAAACACATTCATGGGTCAGGTATGATGAACCAGTCGTGCTGGATGGAGCAGGGAGTTTCCTTCATACCCATTTTCCTTCTTACATTTCAACTGTTTTGAACGAACACTGTTGTTCACTCTGGATGTATTTTCGTCAGATTGTTTTTGTTGTGTAGATGTTATGAGAATCCTAACTCCTTCTTAACGTATTTATGTCCGCATGTATTTGTGTGTAAAACAAAGAAATACAAGGAATATCTTTGCCAGTTTTCTTGAAGATGAATAATTTATGTTTTTTTGGCTCTGAATGAAGCAGTCCAAAGTGCAATTTAATTCATTTGACATGATTGTGTTCCTGTTGGGTCATAGTGAATTTGACTAGCTTAGTAGATAGTGTGGATTGCAGCTCGTCTTCATTACAGCTGTATGTAACTTCTCACCAAACTAGCTTCTCATTTCAGCTGTTCCTGTCGGTGGTGTCTCTTTTCTC
The DNA here is from genome assembly GCA_907169785.1 of Menidia menidia. Classification (NCBI taxonomy): domain Eukaryota; kingdom Metazoa; phylum Chordata; class Actinopteri; order Atheriniformes; family Atherinopsidae; genus Menidia; species Menidia menidia. The sequence continues at coordinate 7,559,930 of CAJRST010014446.1, read as the reverse complement.
ACACCATGTGCAAAGGTATTCAATGCAAACCCTCGGTAGTTTTGAAGGAATCAAAGGTTTGAACAAATTGATTTATTGTTCACTCTTTGACAGAAAAAGTAATGAAAAAATTCAATTATATGGAAAATTATTCTTAGGTTTAATATACACTTCGAGCTTCCCCAAAATCAAACAACAAATCATCGTGAGTAAATATGTGTCATACATAAAGAATTAAACAGAGATTTAAAGCTTTCAACTAAAAACCTTCAGGCCAAACACGTCCTTCACATATTGCATTTATCATAGACAAAAAAACAATCATTTAAAGTATTAACTGAAACCATTCTATCATCATTAGAACACATGTATTGCATGGTTCAAAGTTGTAATTGTTCCTAGTTATCCTTAGATTTTGTTTGCATTAATTTCCAATTAATTAATAGGACGGTATACAGATTTTATTTTAGAACGTCTCAGATTTCTGGTGAACCATCTTAGTCCACACCGTTGCCATCGCTGGTGGTGCTGGTGGTTCTGCTGCTTGGCTTCATCGCTGTTCCAGCTAAAGCCGCTGTTATTTCCAGCCCAAATCCCAGAATGGGGTCTTCTTTACTCAGTGACTTCATCGCCCCACTAAGAAACACTTTGAGCAGATCCCTTGTCGTTACTCTGACAGCTAAATGTGACAGTGTGTCGCGGACCTTAGCCTTGGCCAGCTCTTCTCTTTCTTCTGGTGACAGGTTCGCAGTGGACTCCTGAATGCACTCTGCCTCTTGGATTTTTTGCTCCACTGTTTGAAGCAATTCATTTGTGTAGGATTTTCCTTTGTTTTCCTCAATAATCTTGTCGATTGTATCCAGAAGCTTCTCAATCTGGAACTTATTGCTCCTGTATTCATCCCCCTGGTTGTTCTTCCAGTATTTATTATCAAAAACGTTGCACCGGCCACCACATCTCCTGATCAAGGCCCTCAGCTCTTTACTTTGATCAACAAACTCCTCGATCTTTATTCTTTCATCCAGCTGGTCACCGTGAGTAAAGACCACTGTGCCATATTTCAAAACTTCCTCTGAGAAGTGATCATTCAGTGTTCTTACGATTGCCTTCTCCTGTTCTGTGAATTTATCTACTCTGAGCACAATGAGAAAAACATGAGGACCGGGAGCACATTCTGTGATGCACCTCACCACCTCAGCCTTCATCTCCTCCTCTGGCCGCCTCGTGTCATAGAATCCAGGAGTGTCAACAAAGACTATTTGTTTCCCATTAACACGTCCCACCACTTTTTGACATACACTAGTTCCAGATTCAGGACTATTGTTGGTGGTACAAACGGTCTTTCCGAATAAGGTGTTGGCAAGACTACTTTTACCAGCTCCCGTCTTACCCAAGATCACAATCCTTCTAGGAAAATCTGTGAAAAAAGTCAAAATAACTGTGAAATATTTTCTGAAATGCAGCCACCTTTAAAAGCCCAACACCAAAAGAAACCTAATAATATACATAGTAATACTGTTGTATGTACTGTATGTTCTTAATTTACACACAACCTCATTTGCATTCTGAACCTTTTTAAAAAATATATATTTTCAGTTGTTATTCATTTTAGAAAATAAAGTGTATCCTTTCTTTTTTTGGAGGGAAAAATACAGCTTATTGTCAAAATTCTTGTCTTGAAGATATTCTTCATATTTTGAAGGTTCTCCTGAACAACATAGAACAAAACAGACTGACTTACCATCATTAATGGGCTGGGAAAAAACTTCATCAGTGTCCATTTTTGACTCAGCTGACTCCATTCCCCTCAAATATGGAATCATGCACTTTCAACTGAACAGAAGAGTGTGGAGATCAGCACGGATCCAGTTTGTGCTGTGCAATTACTGTCTATCTCCACCTGTCTGACGTGTTCATCACCAGCTGAATGGAATGAAAGCCGCACACAAGCAGAAGCTGTATGATCGAGCTTGGCCGCTTGTCAAAGCTCCAAATTCTGTTTCCTGTTTCAGAAGCCTTTTGTTGTCGTTGAACAGTAACTCCGTGTTAAGTTGTCTGTCAAATTGAGGCTCAGATTTGTAGGGTGCATGTTCTAACTAAGCTTTTTTTGTGGGTTCAGATTTTCATTCTCATGTGGTACTGATAGACTTGGATCTATGTACAGATTATTGTTCAGCAGTGTCACTGCGTTGAATCTCATGTGTGATTAACAGGTCAGGTCGTATTGTTTTAGATGTTTTTTTAAGTTCTTGAAATTCTGATTCTTTTTTTTTTTACAATGCATATTAACTTCATTCGTCAATTCTTTCATGCTTGACTTCCCGGTCTCATAATTGTCCCTTTTCATCTGCTTCCATCTATTGGTTGCTCAGATATGGTGCACTGAAACTGTCACTGTGGAGTGGACTGGTTTTGTTAGTTTGAGGGGCCCGGTACAAAAAAATTTTTTTTAAAAAGCTGAAGTACTGGTGTAGCAGTCAGGATAAGATCTGACGGAATTTCTGAACAGAAAGGGAAGAATGTCTCCAGTGTCAGTAAGTGCTGGACAGGTTTTTATCATTTAGCTGAATCGTTCCTTGCAGCTAGTCTAGTATGACTGATGCTGATAAACATGAAGACGAGAAGATCTGCTGACTGAATATCAATCAAGCCGGCAGAAACTTGAATATTAACCAGGATTTTATAACAGCAAGCTATTAAAGAGAGACTGTTGACCAGATCTTACACACACACACACCCTGCACATCACTACCTTACCTGGGAGGGTATGACTAACTTAACGCTGCCATCCATAACTGATGGACAGGACGATAATATGAATGTGAATTGTAGTCATCATTAAGACAACAATGAAATGAACAAACCTTATCATTTGAAAATGTGGCATTACCTTAGGGAAAAAATAATTTTTATCTATTTTTGCCTTTGCACTACATCTTTGGTTTGTGCTTGCATATGATATTTAAGAAAAAATCATTCCTGTTCAAATGTACATCATTACCCCACCATACACACATAAACACAAATTCACACAACAGCAGCACAGATGAGGCCTGAGATTGTAAAATGTCTCTGGATAGATTTAAAATAGATTTTTTTATTGAATTGGATACAATATTTACATAGGATATTTTCTCTTGACAAAAGCCGAGACAAACTAACAGTGGGGTAAAGTATTCCGCTACATCAGCAAGTGACAAACAAAAAAGCAGAGCAAAAATTGTAGAATTCCCAATTACATTAACAGCATTTATAAAAACCCTATCCATGAAGGTGATAAAGAAGCATATGAGGTTTATGAGGTTTACAAGTGATTTCTATCAGTCTTTAACAACAGATAGACACACAAAAGTCTGCAAAAAACTAAATAATAGCAGCTCAATCAATACATTCATTCACAGCCAAAACTGGTAAGAAAGTTCTCTTATCATCCACCTTAACCTCCAAAATGAGAACGGACAAATGTTCTAACAAGGGACATTAAACATGTGCTTCGGCACGACGGACACCCACACCATCAGAGAACAAAGGTTTAATAGAAATCATTCATCAGACCTACACCTAATTTTTTTAGGGGACATAAATACAGTGTTCATTCAAATAAAAGCAAATATAGGGGGTCGAAGTGGAGAGAGATAAATCCACTTAAAGTATTCCCTCATCTGAATGATCTTTAATCACATCTTTTTGCAGCTGTTCTGTCCGTTCCAGTTGTTTGCAGGTTTGCAGAGGCATTTTCATGCCATACCTAACAGGAATGGACAGCTACAGCCAGGTTTATCAGTGACATGTGTCCTCAAAAAAGTCACTCTCTTTTGCTACACTCAGGGCTGTTTTAATTCCCTTTAAAGCAAGCTTTCCGACAGCCTGAGCTGTGTTCTTTGCTGCCTCTGCAGCTGAGTCTGCCATGACAGCCTCACAATACCCGACATAACCTCCGACTGCGGCTCCTGCAACAGCAGTTAAAGCAGCAATGCCAATGCACACGCTGGGCATCACACATGCTGGCCCCACGCAGTTCATCGTCACCACAACTGCAGCGATCATCATAGGCAAACCCAGCAGAGCTCCTAACAACGCTCCTGTAGTTATGCCTGCAGCCATCTTGAGAACCTTGCGAGCCCTTTTCTTCGCCCTAATTTTGGTCTCTTCCCGTGTCATCTGTCCTGGTGACATCTGAATGCGTCTCTCCTCCTCTTGTATCAGTCCGCTCACAGCCTGTAGCATCTCATTGGTGTAGAAACCTCCACCGTTTGCGTTCACCATCTCTGTTATTGTGTCGAGCAGATTGCTCACCTGGATCTTGTTGTTTCTGTACTCATCCGGCTGGTTGCCGGTCCAGTATCTGTTGTCCACCACATGGCAGCGGCCTCCACATTTCTGCAGGAGACGACTCAGATCCTGATTTCCTCTGACAAACTCTTGGATCCCCATCCCTTCAGGGAGCTCGTCGCCATGTGTGAAGACGACCACAGCACGTCTGAAAGCTTCCTCAGTAAAGTTCTCTTTTATTTTAGATATGATTTCATTCTCATGCCTTGTAAACCTCTCCACTTTGAGTAAAATGAGAAAGGCATGCGGGCCCGGGGCGCACTCTGTAATGCACTTAATTATCTCAGGTCTCATGTGCTCTTCACTGTGACGACTGTCAAAGAATCCAGGAGTGTCAATTATTGTGACGTTTCTTCCGTGAACCTCTCTGGTGGCGCTCTGACACTCCCATGTTTCTGAGATTGCTGTGTGATTTATGCCAAACACTTCCTCTTCAAATATGGTTTTTGCCAAGCTGCTTTTTCCAGCTCCGGTTTTTCCAAGGAGAGCAATCCTGAGGTCTGATGAGAAAAAACAATGATTTCAAATAATAATGATGGTTTCATATGTTGCATGAATAAAAATAGATCATGGATATACTTTTTTGTTGGCTATAAATAAATACTTCCTGCAAAGGAAAAGTGGCCACTCTTCCTGATGTGTGATCAAACTTTAGCTCCCGGCAAGGTTTTTTTCAGCCTATTCAGCTATTATTCCGTAACTGATTTTTATCCTCTTTTCTCTGTGTAATGACAATCTCTTTAATTGTTTAAGAATATAAAATGTCACTGTTTTGCACTGTTTTAAGTATTCCTTAGTTGCTGAGGGGTTACTTATAGCTGTCTGACCTATCCTTAAGTTGCTTTCTGTTCCCAGCCACGCAGCTCAACCATCAACCTGCTTTCTGAGTCACATATTTTAACCAAGTCTTTCTTTATTTACAACAAACATACCTTAAACAAAGAATCAGTATGAGCATCTCATAAAACAAATTCAGTTATGCAGGAAGTTTGGAAGTCTGCGCGGCTCATTTGAACCTACATTATATTTATGTTATGTATGTGACTCTGCTGACATTCTGCCTTTTTACCATCAAAACATTTATGATTGTTATTCTGTGTTCGTCTTACACACAAAAAAGAAAAGTCATGTCAACTTACCTCCCATGGCATCGGAAATCTGAGTGGAGATGTTGGAATTTCTCCGACGGTAGCTCGACTTTACTTTCCCCCCTTACTGCGACCTGAAGACAAACACTGCTCAGTCGATCTTGAACTGTCCCACTACATAATAGTGCAACCCTTTTTTGAAGGCGGAGTCAGTTTTGAGAAAGTCAGAAAACCAATGAAACGCCAATATTTGGTAGATTTGATATACTTAATGGAACACTTAAATTTGAAACTCGTTTTTAAAATCTGCACCTCATCAGCATGCTGCTCTATGCTGTTTATACAACATAAAAAGACAAAAACTTTTTTTGCATTGTTTGTGGTTTCTGCTCGCCAAAGCTCAGGTGGTGTAAATTTCCTCCTTGAAATACACCAGTGTCTTTGTTTAGCTGATGAACATTTATGACTGTGTCTCTTATATATTTTGTGGTTTCTCTGCTGCTGTTTTGCATTTTTGTCAAAATAACACAGTCTGTGTGTGAGGTCTAGTAGAACAGAACAGAAGCTAATCTTGGTTTCATTATCTGTGCCTGTGGCGAAGGAGATTCTTTTAATCTTAGCTTTGCAAGGCAGAAAGGGTTGAGATACTATAAACCTGAATCATGTTTTTGAAAATTGTATGTATTGCATACATTTGTAGTGTATCTTAAGTGGCTCAGATTTTGTGTTGAACCAAGCAACAAATGTAGCCCAATACCTCGAGCAGCAGGTGTTTCCCCAACACTTCAGCTGTTTATGGGCTGTGCTTGGTCTCCAGTACCACGGGTTTAACTGAGTCACAAGTTTAATAAGCCAGTTTGATTAAACTGTATAATGTATGGTTGACTTTAATGAAGCACACATGGTTCTGTGTAGACTCGTAGCATGTTCGGTGTAAACTACAATGGATCAAAAATCTTCAAGACGGAATAATTCAAAGGTAGGGCTGATTTAAATCCATTCTGTTCTGGTCTGCCAGTGTTTGTCATGAATTTGCCACTCCCTCATCAAGCAAATACAGTGATTTTGTTTACATGGATTTTTTAAAATCTTATTCCATTAAATGGATCAGGGGGAAAAAACACCATATTTGGAGATGAGCACTTCAAAGTCAGACATACAATCAATTCTGTAGATCTTGTATGTAAAGTAGAGACAAAGTCTGTACATAGGAGAAAGATCAGTCAGAGAAAAGAAGGAAAATACCTCTGACATTATCCGAATATAATCAGTCTCAAAATACACACCCTGAATCAGATCATGTGAAGTCACAGTCTGACTGTGTCTTTCTTTTTGAAAAGCCTTTTTTTTTTCCTTTTTGTTGGCACAACTTGTATTCATTCATCTTATCTTCAAAATTAGATTATTTTGATTTTGCATGGTTGCTGTCTTGAATTTCTGTGTGATCTTTAAAATGCTTTGAGAATACAATTGTTGTAACCTTGAACTTTGTGAATAGAACCTGAACTTTGAGTTCTTAAACTGGTTATGGATTTTTCATCATTCCTGTTGATGGTCAGGATGACTGTCTGATGGTCCTCATCTGAAAGAATAAGGAGAATAAATTACTGGCTAAGAAATCAACCAACTGATAAAATAATTGTATTCTAAGATTTTTTATTTTAGGCAGTGTATAAAACAAACTGATCCCATTTTATTTAGTAAAAATTTCAATACTTTAAAAAAAGTCAAATATAGAAGGTAAAAGAAAATCATACAATACATACAATTCAAGTATGTGGCCACATGGTGATGCTGTAACATCTCCTATCTGAGCTCTACTGGCTAAACTTCACTTACTCTGTAATTCTGCCACGCATAGTGGCCCACATGTTGTTTCCCCACTAAGCAAGTCAGAACTGGAATATCTTCCTGATCTGAGGACAGCTGTATTGTATTTTCTCCTCTTTCAGGTCCCAGTAACCCTTTCAGCATGCCCTCTGACAATTTTCACAAATACACACAGAGATCTTACTTGTTCAGACACACGTGTATCAGCAGTCAGACACAATGATGGATTGGATTTCTGTAAGATAAAATGCTAAAGCTTCCTCCGTCTACAAATAACATGTCTGGTAGAAGATTCTGAGTCCATGCGGCCTACGGTGCAGTGGCATTTTGACGGTACGGCCTGAAGGCTCCAAGGACACCCAACAGTGATTTCTGTCCTTGGAATTAACTGAAGTTTTTTGTCCAATTGTATCCAAAACTCACATCCTAAGTCAAATTATTTCATTTTGTTTTACATTTACTTGGATACATGTCTGCTAAACATGATTTACAATTGTGTAAACTTGGGAAAGTTACTCACCATTCTATTGAGAAGAAGCAGAATGATGCTGAGGAGGGTCTTAAAACATCACAGAAGAAAATACTCTTCAATGACATCCCTTTTGTTCCTCGGCTGAATGCTGCCCATTTTCCCACATAGTGTTTTTGTGTCGTTCTGCCAGGCCTGTCGGGGGCATGAGCCTAGGGGGCTCTGCCAGTCATGGGGCCCCCAGAGCTGCACCTGCAAAATGTCAGTGGGAGAGACACATGCTGACATCTAGGGGCCTCAGCTTTACCGTCACAGCAGAGGTCCGGTTTAGTATTTTTGTACCTGCATGTTTAACATGGATCTGCTATCATCTGTGTGTGAAATAACCCATTACTCATGCTATAAGATTCTGTGTATAGAGAATAAAGAGAGTGTACAGGAAAGATGAGGAGGATTAATAAAAGAACAGTAGGACTCAGAGGAAGGGAAAGTGGCTTCAAGAGGAGGAGCTACAGGAGACCACAGATGGAGGAGGGCCACTGAAGAGAGGCAGGGAAGGAGCAGGAGGAGCAAAAGTAGCTCTCTGTTCACTCTCTGTCTCCTCTATTAATACTTTCTCTGATGCCTCCTCTGGAGGACCAAGTAGGAGTGAACAAGGGAGCAGCAGCTGAAGATTTGTTTGCTTTCTTAGCCGGGAGTTTTTCAACCACCCCTCTGCCGAGCAGCACCAGTGTCTGTGGGGTCAGGGTAGGTGTGAATAAAACCCCTCTTTCTGTCATTTGTTTGGAAGCCAGATGCATTTTGAAATGATGAAGTGGATGGATTCCTACTTAGATTATTAGGTTGGATATTAATTAAATAACTATCACATCTTAAGTCCAGTGATAATGCTGGAAACGTGAGGCATCTTCAAGAAATGATCAGAATTAATGTGTTAAATTAAGATTTTATGATTAATGTGTCAAGTACAGCAGGTAAAGAAAAAAACACTTATTGAATCTCTATTAATATTTCATGCATATGAATCATTTAATTAGAACCCAATCTAATTTAAATAGCTCAGTGGTTACTTATTGATTATTTTATGTCAAGAAATTATAACAGTTTGATGCATTTTTTCACATGAATTTCTAATTTGTATATATATGTTCTTTTAAATACAAATACAAAATTTAGTTTGATGTTGGATTGTTATTTGTGTCAGGTTTTATTTGCAGTTTCTTTTTTGTTGTCCTCATAAGCTGCTTTGACCAATAGACTCAAGTTGGGCTCTGTTTATGCTGTGTCCAGACTCCACACATGCTGACGTGGAAATTACTTGGGTCCACTATGATGTTAACTGGCATTAATGGGAAAGTTTACATGACTATAGTGGGCTATACATTTTCAAATACATTTACTTTTGAATTGGAACCTTGCATGCAGTAATGTATAATATCAATGATGTGCCAGGTGACTAAAAAATCACAGGATACTTTTTCATTTAAAAAACAATGTCCTAGCGAGTAATGGGTGAAGGCCCTGTCTTTTAGGCTATGTCTGAAACATGGCCGCCACCTTCAAAGCCGCCATATTGGATATGTTTTTCCAGTGGGATGGTTGTCATGTAGCACATCAGAACAGACCAGACGTTTCTCAGACACTGATTACCACAATTTGCAAATTTAGCATAATTAGCCAAATCTTATGTGGTTCAAAAGTTGTCAACGCAGACAGTTTCAACAACAATAGGGAAGATGCCTTTGATGCACAGCTATCTGCTGTGTTCAGCACCAAGGACAGCACTAGACACAGTGCTGAAAAGGGTGTTCTGTGACTTATATTTCAATTAAAATGACCCCAATTTTTTTATATATCTGGCAAAAACTCACACATATTAGCTATTGTGCCAAAAACAAGTACATCTTGAAAGCAAATGTCATTACATTATGGTAATAATCAGAACAATAATATTCTAAGCTCAGTCATGTCTCACTAAACTTTTTTTTCTGTCTATCCAATCAGGTGCTTACTTTTAATGGGATCATTTCTACCAAAACAAATTTTACTCATTTTGCTGGAGACACATACCATCACCATGGCAAACACCCCAAATGCTTCAAAACATAGAAGGGATGTCTTCGAACTTGAGTGCTCCATTCCAGGGGAGGTGGAGGTTTCAGATGCTGCGGACGGCACAGAATATAATTCTACATGGGATGTGGAGCCTAACTTCAATCTCAACTTCAACATGCCTTCACCAAGAAACCCTCCCTTTGCTGCAGAGACCTCAAAACTGGACTCTGGAAACAAAAAGGATGGAGGCAATAAAGGAAATGGGAAATCAGTAATGAGAGTCAAAGTATCCATGGAACCAAGATCCAGGTCACCTGGAGATAGAGAGAAAAGCAAAATCCCATCTTTGTCCCACTCACCAACATCTGAACTGATGGTCAAGACAAATCTGAAATCTCCAGACGTGAAAAGCCTCTTAACTGTGACGAGTCCAAAGCCGCATCGACTAGAGAAGACGCCGATAGATGCCAGCCCCAGGAGAGCGGAGAGAGTCCAAACAGAAACACAAAAAAATAGATCTGCAAAGGATTCAGGAACAGAGAGTTCAAACAAAACCATGCAACCGAGCTGCAAAGAAGAGGATGGGAAAGAAGTTAGAGTTGAAGCAAAATCCCCACGAACTCTCCACCTACCCATAAACCCAAAAATATACGATCAGAAAAAAGACAGAAACACAATTAGCCCAAGACTCGCAAATCGGACACCGGTGATGTCAGCAAAAAACAGATCCAAACAGCTTACCTCACCAAGTCAGAGGGAAGACGTTAGTGCCAAAACCCTTAAAGTGACCTCTGTTAGTTCTAAACCATCCACGCAAAGTAAAGGCAGGGGCATTAGAAACTCCGACCCATCAGGGCTCAAGGAGATTCTTGATGCCAAGGATTCAGTTGCTGGCTCTGCTTACAGGGCTAGAATAAAATCTAGAACAAACAGTAAGGCCACAGTCCTGCCCAAGGAAAGTCTTGATTACAAAAGCAGTTCAACATCTCAGTCCCAGATGAGCTCCATCGAAACTCTAGATTCTCAAAGCAGCTCAGCATCCAAAAGCAGTTTGGACTCCAAGGAGAGTTTAGATTTTAAAATTGCTCATAGTTCCAAAACCAGTCCAAATTCCAAGTCCACGATGGGCTCCAGAGTCAACCTTGACTCTAAAGATACAAAGGAAATCAAAAGACGTAAAGATTCTGAAATGGTTGTTGACTCTAAAAATAAACTGACGTTAGATAACAATAAAGATCCCAAATCTGTTCCTGAGTCACAGGCCACCTTAAATCTTAAAACCAGTCAATGTGACAAAGCCAGCTTTAATTTTCATCAGAGCTCAAGTTCTGATTGTATTTCCGAGACTAAACCCAGGCCAACCAGGTCACCCTGTAAACCAGCTGTCCAGGCTTCTAGTTTTAACTTGGACCTTCCCAAATCCTTTTCTCAATCCAACATCTCCAAGGGCAATCTCAAAATTTCGACTTCTGGTGTTAAGCCTATTCCTGACTGCAAGACCAGTTCTGATACTTCCCAGTCTCGACCCACTCAATCTCGTTCAAAGTCACCTCTTATAAACTCATCCTCTCCACTGATGGACTCACCAAAAGTGTCATCAACCACGAAGATTCCTGCACTTACCCATAGGAAATTTCTTGGTTCCAGTTCACCTGAACCAAAAAGAGAAGATCATAACAGCACTGGTTCTGTTGCAGGTAATTATTGCTATGCTTTGGAATTATAACGTCTTCTGTGGTCCAATTTTGAAATAGATGTATGCGAATAGGAGCTTGGAAAGGGTCCACAAAATTGGACTAAACTTGGAAAATGGAAGAATTTACAAACCAGGCTAGCTAGCGTTAGCATATCAAGTCAGCACACACATACACTAGTGCATTTGCTTGTGTTTGGAGAGTACTGATGGTATGTTTGTAATTGACTTGGTTAGAGAAAGAGTGGGGGGAGGGGGGTGTGTGAATGGGTTATTACAGCAGCTTTTCACCACTTATTTGATCATGTTTGATTCAAACATTGAGTTTTTGACATCCCTCTAGCTTTTTTATAGGCCATTTATAAGTAGGCAACATAAGTAAATCCTACACATTTGATCCTTGTTAAAGTTTGTCAGTCATTTCTACACTTTATTTTCCTTCTCTTAGGTGTCATCCCAGGCCTCCTGTCTCCTCTTGCAACCTCTAGCCCCAAGTTCAAAACCCCAGTTAGTACATTTGCAAAGGAGGGATCAAAATCAGAATCTACATCGTCTGCTGAAACAGAAACACATCCCACCCGTGAGTCCCCCAATTTCAGCCTAACTCGGGGCCTTACATTTGACTCCATCACCAAAATGTCAGCCGAAACAGATGCTGCAGATGGGAAAGAACAATTGCATTCCCACGGGTGCGTGACTGACAATACAGGACCGTCGCCTGGAGATAAGAAGAGGATGTCAGGCACCCTGCCGAGCAAAGCAGGTCACCCGGGAGAAACAAATACCAGCACCACTGGAAGCAGCATCCCATCATCCGAGGCAACCGGTGCACAGGCAGAGGAGAGGAGGAAGCAGGGGTGTAGGAAACAGAACGATGTTCAAGGGGGCTCTCTGTCCCCTCCTCATCATCTTCCTCCTTCTTCTTATAGTCATGCACCGACCTCCAACAGAAGGCTCACAGAGAGTGCAACCATGACCGACCGGTCCGGGGAGCTCCACCCTGAGGCGGGGGAGCAGAGAGAGGTGGGAGTTCAGGTGGGAGTTCAGGTGGTTGAGCGCTCAGTGTCCACCAGTCCCATCCGCCACTCCGGCGATCCATACTCCCCCCTGATTGGTACCCCGAGCTGTCAATCAGAGAGTTTGACCTCCCCAACAGTCCCCTCGCTGTGCTGCATCCCTTCCTGTCAGCCGTCCCTCAGGCACATCTGCAAGATTGACATCGAGCTGCGGAACCAGGCCCTGCTTCCCCCCTCTGCGGCCGACAAGGCAAGCTCCCTCCCCGTCTGCCTGCGCACCTTCAGCTTCCAGCAGAACCCCCCCCTCTTGCCGGGCTTCGGACAAACCCACAGCCGAGACGTTAGCTCTGAGAGCATCTGGGAAGACGGGGAGGAAGAAGAGAAAAGGGGGAGAAGCTATGACGAAGAGCAGGACAAGGACAGAGAGGAGACGGAAAAGCCTCAGGAGGTGGTGTGGGACAAGCAGGGGATGACCTGGGAGGTGTACGGCGCCTCGGTGGACCTTGAATCTCTGGGCACGGCCATCCAGTCCCACTTGGAGTCGAAGATTCGGGAGCAGGAGGAACGCATTCGCACTCTGAGGAAGTCCATCTGCTCCGAAAGCAGCCTGAGAGGCTACAGAATGAGGGAGAAGAAGAACAGGACCGGAGGGATTCTGGGATGCTGCGGAAAAGCGTCCTCTGTGTCAGACTGAGATCAGACCCACTGTTGGCCCCAACATTGCACATGACTGTAAAAGTTCGCACACAAACAGAACACACTAAGTTATCGCTGCATTTCGTTCTCCACGTTCTTCCCCGATATGAAAGGATGAAAGACTTTACATGGCCCCAGTGTCACTATCCTTGTCAGCTTGCTACCTCAGAACGCAGACTTCCTCTCCCATTAAATGTTGAATGCACGTAGCTGTTAGCTGTGGTGAGAACTTTAGGCTGGGCTTTAGTTTCAGTAAGGTGCATTCCGTCCTTCATATAAGTCGTTATACAACAAAAATTGTTGTATTTTGTAGAGCTGGATTTGATTATTCAACACTTGATCTTGCTGACATTTTTTGAAGAATGTTGCCATAGTAATCAGTTATTATCGCTTCTGTTCCATCGCTTTACTCTCTCTGTCAGTACATGCCCAGATCTGTTCCAGGCTCTGTTTTAAGTGGCGCTGCATGTTGACACTGAGCAGAGAGTACAGCGTTTCTTTTGCCTGTTAATATTTTATCCACTTTTCACCAAACACTGCACAAAGCACTTACCCACCAGCTCACAGGGTCCCAAGTACTTAAAACTAACTTATTGTCATTTCCTTTTGTTGTGACTATTTGTTTTTATCACCATTTCCTACTCTTCTATTTTCCTTCTTTTTCTTTCCCTTACTTGCTTTCTCTTTTTATCTTTATACAAACACACTTTTTATGCATACTTTTATTTGGTTCCTTTAATCTAGTGTCCGTGTGCACACTCATTCTCCTTAATTATGCATCTTTTTCTTGTTCTTTCCACATTTTCTTCCTTTCTTTAGATTTTCATTCCTCATGAATATTTTCTCTCCTTTCCATTTTCTTTAGACTTTGTCCCCCACATTTCCTTCCTTGGCCATTTGCCTACTTTTGCACTTTTAAAAAAAAAAAATCTCAAATTCATGCTCTCCTCTTTCCATTGCTTGCTGTCTTATAGGACTTAGTTTTCATTTGTTTCCCTTTTCTCATCCTGTCCATAAACATTTTTACCTGCTCATCACTTCTTTTGATTTCTTTGTGTTTCATCATTCTGTATTTTTCTTTCTGTCCTTCTTTTTTTTTGTCTTTTCTCAATTGTTCTTTACATGTGTCACTGCTTTAGTGTTCATTCTTTCAGTCACCAACCGTTTTTTATTATTATCATTATCATTATCTAGTTATTGTTATATTTCCACATGTAAACGCTTTTCATTTTCTGCTGCCTTTCCTTTGATGTGTTCATATTTAAGGCCTCACTGGTACATCCTGTCTTATTGGCTTTTCTTCTGACCTCCTCATTCTCCTCCTGTCTTTTACGTAACACCTCCTCCGTCTCTGCATACTGCATAAGGGATTCCTGTTGTTGATGGAGCGGGGTTGCTTTTATTGAATTATTCAGAAACGTTAGAGTCACCCTCATATTAACAACTGGGTCTCTCCCATGTTTTATTCAACTGCAACTTCAGAACACACCGAGAACACACACGCACACTACAGTGAGGATGGTTAACTAAAGTGTCAATGAAAGCCTGTGAAAGTTTAAAGACTAAAGATTATTACTATATTTCAATAGCACTCCCACATTTACAGTGTAATTTATCAAATGAAAAATGAATAACTTTCTATTCTTTCAATCTTTGGCAAGTGACACAGGGGTAATGATGATTTTAAAAGTGGATTTTAAAATCATCATAACCCCTGTGTCACTTGTTTAATTATGTTATGTTACACAATTAGTGATTTTTGCTATTGGACTTTTCACAAGTAGGTGGAAGAAAAGTGCTGCATTTTCCAATAATCTTGCAACTTTAGTTCTGTGCTTCTGGAATAATAAAAGCATAAATTGTTCTTGAGAAATTTTACTTTGTTTGGTTTAAATATTATAAAGATACAACTGCTAAATTTAATGTCTAAATCTTTTAAAAAGCTGTTTAAAATAGCCCCATATATGGAGTTTGATGTAAACGGATTTGTTTTTCCATAATGTGTATGTTGTAAAGTGCACAATTTCAATAGTGGACAAAGAACACAGAGTGCTGTTGAAAGCATAAATGATATCAGGCTGATGTTCATACAACTGGAATAATAAATAAAGTATGTTGATGATAAGACTCACAATCGTTTTTAATAATCATTTCTGTTCTTGGTTTTTCCTCAATCATCCTTTTTTTCAGCAATCAAACCCTACCTCAAAGCTCTGAAGCACTCTGAAAGGTGGAGTAACCGGCCGTCCTGTGACATGTCTGCAGTACTGTCTGCTGACCAGAGGGGGTCCTGCAGGACCACAGTGACAGCCCTAAGTTTGTCAACCAGAGCTTCATAGCACTTCATAATTATAGAAATGTATAGAACCAATCAAATGTTTTAACATGCTTTTTCCAACGTTTCAAATAGATTGATGTGTCTCTACATTTTAACATGGAGCATGATGTGGTGTTTTATGTGGAATACACATCCTCAACAAAACTACATACAAACAACACATAAATCTATTATTCTTTTGCCTTTTTCAAACTTGTTTTGATCATAGATAACAATTGTTGAAAATTTGGATGATTTGTTCAATAACCTGCACTAAATGGTGCTCCCTTGATATTTGGTTTTCTGGTGAAGGTGTACCCAATAGAATGCAGTACAGTACCCCCCCCCCCCCCCCCCAACCCTCCCCCACCCCACCCTCCCCCCACCTCTGTCCATGGTACGTCAGGGCTTCTCCTGCTCCTATTGGCGCTTTGGCTCAGTTTAAATCCCCTCGGGCTGCTTCGGAGCCACAGCGTGAGCGGGACTGATGGCTTGAGGTATCTGCAGATGGAACCCTGGACAGCTGTTGCCAAGGAAACTGCAACAAGCGGGAAAGTCACCTGTTAACAAAAGCAAACAGGTGTGTTTTTGCAGCTTCCATTCTGATGTTTTCACCCTGCAGAACAAATGCAGGCATGCTGTGGACTCCTTTATTTTATTCTTTAGCAGATTGATGGGATATTGTCAGTTTGGTTGCTTCCCTTCTTTTTTATATAATTTTTTTTCATGCTTCTTTAGAGTCACGTCTCTGGACTAATAATAAAAATAATGAAAAAAAGCATTAACAAGAAGCTTAAACAAGTCATTGTTGCTGGTCTTTGTTATGATATGTTATATGTGTTATGACATTCTGATAGGTCATGAGAAAAAAGTGATGATGTGTTTTTTTGTATACATAAGTTTATATTCTTGTAATAAGCAATAAACCTCACATGCAGGTGTTGCAGCACTGCAGAAGTCGTGTGTCGGTAGTTCTGCATCGATTCCCACTGAGACAGCCTGGTGAAACGTTGATCGCTTCACTGGGAAATGGGGGAAAGGTCATGATTTCAGGGTTAACATGCCCTACACTTTAATTCGGGTTTAGTTTGGATTGTTTTTTTTTTAACATGTGCGTGTATATGCATACGTTTTCCTGTTGTTGTTTTTAAAAAGATTTTTTACATAGGAAAAGGGAAAAAAACATACGCAAACATTGTGTGTATTTTTAGAGCCTGGCCTGTAGCATATGACCTGCTTGTTATGGATATGGTGCAAAAAATAAAGCTGCAGGGCTATTCGTGGAGCACACACAAATTCAGGTGGAGCTGTGAAAAGGTCAGGCACTAAAGGATACTGGAAAAATTAGGAAAACGATATATCCGCTGAATGTCAATTATTTTGAAGATTTTTGATTTTTGTTCCAACCTAAAGCCAAGAGCTGACACCCTCTTACTTTTTCTATACTCTTCATCAACAAAACAAAAACTAATCTTATTCTTACCTTGAAACTAAAGTAATCTTTTTTAATTCATGATGACCAGATACGCTGAATATCTTCTAATGGGACACTTGTTATTGGATTGTGCTTCAAGGTATAAAGTTGAATTTCTCTGACTACCTGTTGACTTTTACATGAGAGGTTGATTTTTTTTTTTTTTTTTAAACCAACAGCATCAGTTGTACCATTGTGCCATTTTTAAGAAGCTCATGATCATTAAGTGTCTCTGGAACAGCTGCTCATTATGACTGTTATACCTTTAGTATTGCTACTTCGACTTCTGTATCATTTGTTAACTGTCCTCCTCTTTGTTTTTTCAGTTCAGAAATCCGCTTTCTGGCCAGGTTTATCTAGCTCTTCTAAAAACCAGCCAGCCATGCCGTCTGCTTTGCTGCTGAACCTCCTGCGTTGTGGTCGCGCCTCTGTCACCAGGCAGACTCCGCTCGCTGTACGAGCATCAGCAGAAGCCTCCACACCGGGGCAGGTGAATCCCATCCCCACGAGTGTGTTTTGGTTGGCAGGTTTTGGAAGATCAGAGCACGTTCTGCTGACCTACAGGCAGTAAATGTAACCCCCGACCTATGACACCCTCCTCCACTTCAAATTAGCGTAGAATTATTTGAAAATTTGGAATGCAGAGAAAACAGAAATGTTATTGTTATTGGCATTACTATACCGACTACCTTAGGAGTCCTAAAAACGAGTGATTGAGACATATCACATTTTTAAGTCACATAACTTCCAGTCATTTCTTATTCAGGAATGGACCCACAGTGGGGGTTTTTTTTTAGATTAAATTCTACCAACCGTTTCATCAGAACTTTTATCTTTAAACAGCTGTATATGATGGTATACATCAGCCTTTTTCTTTCTTTGCTCAGATAATTACCCCTCAGGCCGGAGTGCCAGTTCTGGGGGTGGTGGGTGCCCGGCGGGCCAGCGGGTCGGTCAGATTCGACAGTGATGGCAGCGGCCGGCCGGTGACTTGGGACTCATTCGGTATTTGGGACAACCGGATAGAAGAACCAATACTGCTCCCCTCTAGTATCAGATATGGAAAACCAATTCCACAAGTAAGCACTTTGATAAATAGATAAATAATACAGCAGAGTGAAGCAATGTCTGTGAGGACGTGTGGACGAAAGAAAGGGCACATAAAGAAAGATTCACTCCGCTGGTGTAAATCTGAGGAAAATTGAACACATTTGTCCTGCTGTCTCAGGTCAGTCTGTCTCGTGTTGGCAGTACTTCCGTTTTGGGTCTCAGAAAGCAGAACGAGGACCGTCTCCGTATCGCCCACATCCAGGACAACCTGTTGTACTTTGCCGTGTTCGACGGCCACGGGGGCCCACACGCTGCTGACTACTGCTACACCTTCATGGAAAAGTTCATCAGGTCGGTTATCCACCCTTTTGCTGTTTAATTAAGTCCCCTTAATGACTGCATGTTACAAGTTGCTGAATGTTCTGGTGCAGAGGTGCTCTGGAGGAGGACGATGACCTGGAGAAAGTCCTGAAGAAGGCCTTTTTAGATGCTGACAAGGCTCTGCACACCCATCTCAGCTACTTTAACAATGGTGATATATGCTTCCAGAGGAAAAGAGATAACTTATTACTTACTTACTCCTGGGTGGCTTTATTTCACACAAAAGCTATGTCAATCATCAAATAACATCATACAGTATACTAACATAACACAGCTAATTGTTCCAGGAGTGGTGTGGACTTTTGCATTTTTAACAGTGTTGGCAGTTAGTTTCACAATACATCAAATTAACACATATCTAACAGGCCACGTTGAGACTGTGAGAATATGCTGATGCTCAACTGTTACCTCACAAGAGAGGCAACAGAGGCTCGGAGTCACTGCTAAGTTGTGAAAACACAAAGAAACACAACTACAAAAGTACTAATTTCTTCTGAGTGCATAACCAAAACAAAGGTCATCTTGAAAAGTACCTTTTTTAAAAGTAATGTTTGCTCCTTCCCCAGACTCTTTCCTCAGAGTGGGAACCACGGCAACAGTTGCTTTGCTACGCGATGGAGTGGAGTTGGTGGTCGGCAGTGTTGGTGACAGTCGGGCAATGCTGTGCAGGAATGGAAGAGCAACGAAGCTCACCACCGACCACACACCTGACCGCAAAGACGAGAGGAAACGGTACATGATTTATTTAGTATTCATTTAAATTCAGCCCCAAATTGTGGTAAATGTAACTTTAAAAAGTACAGTTTAGTAATCTGTCATCTAACTTATTACAATATAATCAAAATACATTCCAACCAAATCAACTCAAATGTGTCAGATTTCATTTAAAAAAATATATAATTAGTGAAACATACTCTGCAAAAAGACTCAATAGCATGCTCAAAGACTTTCCTAAGCGCACCGGATTGGACAGCACGGGGGAGTTTTCCCACCAGTAGCCAATCAGGCGAGTTATAAATGGACTCCTCAGTGTGTCAAAATGGAAGGACCTTCCGACAGAGCTGTGCCTGGACAGGTTTGGGGATCCCTTCAGCTGAGAGCAGCTGGTGTTATGTCACAGCAAAGCGGCCCCACGTCTAACTACACACTTGCGTCAAGAGAGCTCGTCCCACGGTGCCAAGATTCTGCGAATGTGAAACGCAGATGCACGCGCAGAGTCCTAAATCGTCTTTAAATGTCACTGAAACGCCAATTTCAGCAGCTGTCGTGTCTCCATCATTGCTAACTTAAAGCCAGTTGCATCACACCAGCTAGTTCTCAAGTAACGTGCAGCTTTTTGTAGATATTTATGTTTTACAGCTTTAGATAACATGTGACTCTGCCCATTCATTTGACAAATCTGCAAATATATCATTTCTGGGGGGTTCTATATAAATATTCCCAAAACAAAAAAGATATGTTAATGAATGTGTACAGGAATTGACTGAGTATATTGTTTTGGTTCAGGATCCAGGGACTGGGTGGTTTTGTGACGTGGAACAGCGTGGGCCAAGCGAACGTTAACGGGCGGCTCGCCATGACCCGCAGCATCGGAGACTTCCACCTGAAGTCCAGCGGCGTCATTGCAGAGCCAGAAACCAAACGACTCCAGGTGAGTCTCAATGCAGTGTCATGTCACCTTTGACCCTCAGCTCAAGTCAAACCCTGACTACCCCAGCCATCGATGGCAGGCTCCCTCACCATAGCAACGGCTGTACCGGATGAGCCCGACCTGTTTGTCTGCAGATCAAACATGCCGACGACGCCTTCCTGGCTCTGACCACCGATGGCATCAACTTCCTGCTGAGTGACCAGGAGATCTGTGACGTCATCAAGCAATGCCAGGATCCCACCGAGGCTGCCGACGTCATTGCCCAGCAGGTAGACAAGAGCTTTGTTTTTTCATCTTTATAGAGCAATTCATCACACAAAAACAGAAAGAAGAAAAAAACTAAGAACAAAAGAAAAATGACTCAAGCAACCATTCAAATATGATTGAACACAGAAGATCTCTACATTCTGGTTTTGTTTCTATTTCACAAAGCTGTCAAAGCTTTTTGGCTGTTTTACCATGGAGGTTCATATAATAAAATCCAATAGCTATTTTCTTCTTTAACTTGCCCTCAGTATTTTCCACTTTTTAATACGGAAACATGAGCGAGCTGCTTACAATTCAAGAGTCCTCTTTCCATGAGCCCATGTTTCGTGGTAAGGAGAACGTCTCCTTGAGAGGTCCTCAGGCATTTAACCGTTCAATGGCTGAAAACAGTTAGCAGTTAACGATGTCAAATGTGTTTCAGGCGCTACAGTACGGCTCAGAGGACAACTCCACCATCGTCATCATCCCGCTGGGAGCCTGGGGGAAACACAAAAGCGCCACTGCCATGTACAGCATGAGCAGGAGCTTTGCCTCGAGTGGCAGATGGGCGTAGACATCACAGAAGCCGCCGAAAAACACGACTGAGCTCTACCTGACTGCAAGCTGAAATTCATCTCCGACTCCGAATAGTTTGCAACCTCCATCTTTCTCGCATCTCAAGATGCTGCGGCCCGGCCGTATCACCGCTTTAGTTCTCAGCCGACTAGTCGCTGTGTAAATAGAATGTATATGGAAATATGTTGTACATACAGAGGAATGTGCTGCGTTGTTTGTCCTGTCTTTCACATGCTTTGCCTTTAGACAAAGTATTATATTTTCTCCATTTTCCTTTCAAACGGATGGCACGTTTAGTGTTTTCCCTAATGTTTGGTAAATAAAAAAAAAAGCCAACAAGTTAAGAGTCTTCTCACCAAAGTCAAATACAAATCTCTGCCAACTCGGCCCACCTTCCTATTTTCTGCTGGATGATCATTATTCCAGGAAGTCCGAGAGGAAAGTATAGCGGTTTCATTAAGTACAGTCCTCAACTGGAGGAACTGGCCCCGATTCACTGCAATGGTAACAAAATGAAAACATAATGTACCAGGCAGAGATTGTATAACACATCTCTAACTCTGTCTGAGACCTACCTGCATCTGTGCGTCAACCATCACAAGACTTCTGACTTGTGGGCTCCAAATTGAGACCCACTGGAAGAATAAACATTTAAATGTGAAACTCCGATGTTATTTTTTGGAATGTTTTCACAAAGGCTTGAGCTGACAGTGCAGGATGGCTGTTGCTGCACAACACGTAACACAGCAGGATAATTAATCATTTAAATATGCAGTAAATCAGCACATCTGGCATGTTGCACTCCAACAGATAGATAGGAATTGAATCAAAGTCTTTAAAGTCAAGCACACTAAAAGCCCGGATCATACGCTGGCAGCAGACAGGTAGCGCTTAGGACCGACTGACAGCTGACTTCCCTCACAGAAGTCCAAGCATGTCGCGGGAGTGTTAGGCTCTGCCAATGGGCAGGCAACGAGAGGACTCTGGGTAAATATAGAAACCATTAAGATTCATCGAGTTCTGTCAAGGGACCACGAAGTGACAGAGACGGCAGAACATCACACACACCAAGTTAAATAAGTGCCTTGAAACAAAACACCCCACAAACACAGGGACACACGCCATCACCGGAACCTAAAACCCTTGTGAGAGATAACGCATGTACTGACCTTCAGAGAATGCCTAAGCGTGAGTAGCTGTTTTTGTTTGTGTATGTCTGTGTGTGTGTGTGTGTGTGTGTGGGTGGGTGGGTGAGTGGTTGAATTGACCTCGTCGGTCAATCGTCTCAACCTCACCTTTAGAGGGCTCACATCATGGTTTAAAGTCAGGCTGTAAGTATCAAACTTAAACTTTCTTTTTGAAAAATGATGGCTTAAAATCATATCTGCAATTTCTATCCTATGGTTTTTGCCTGTATTTTTAGAACTGGTGGGGGAAAAAATCATGCCAGTACACCATGTCCTCCCCCTGACATTCAGCTCCTGTAACTGGAAACTGGAGTTTTCTGCCCTCTAGTGGTCAAACATGAAAATTACATCTTCATTAAAATAATTGAACATTAAAAAGAAGTGAGTTGAATAAGAAATGTAGTCGGTCTGAGATGCACTAAACTTATTAATCTCACTATATTTTCATATCTGTTATCATAACACCACTATCCATTCGATCTCTTTCACTTTGAGTCAACGAAACAGAAAAAATAATGTCCTACAACATTATTAAAGCAGCAAGCTTTCAAAAACTTTTTACTAAGTATTAATTTTTATAGTTATTTCTCATTTTTTTAATAAACATATCCAGTTTCTTTTGCTAGAGCGTTGTATTGTTGATTTTACGCAAACGACTTTAGCTGCAGAGGTGTGCAGTGATGTGCTTTTGCCAGCAGGGGGAGCCACCGCGCTGGAACACAGGTGAGTGCACGCTGCTGCCTTTCTGCTCTTAAACGTGAAGGGTTTGGAAAAACTATTTTCAACTAAATGTAGAACATTTAGATGCGGTTTTTTTCGCTGCATTTACAAAGAATTGCTCAAATCAGCGAAAGAAATACAGACAAGAGTCTTGCTAGGATCGAATTAGACACCCATCCAAACACCGTCCTGTCCACGCGTGGCTTTCCATGCGTGGACAGGACGGCCAGTTTAATGTAGCGTTTTTAGGCATTTTGTTACAAACAGCACAATTATTATTCCCTTTTTTACATTCATTGTGACAAATACCAAAGATAGCTGATTAACAGACACTTTAGTGTAGTTTTTGCATCCACGTGGTTGCAAACAATTTGAGGAAACTTGAAAACTTTTTGAAAATAGTAAGAGGGGAGGACAGAAGCAGAGTCAGCCCTGCAAGACAGCCACCATCCAAAGAAGAGCTTCCTTCTCTGAGAAGAGCTCAAAGAGGTTTCAGGCTGTGCTGAAGTATTTAGATGTTAATACCAACATAAAAAAAGGCAATTCCGATCACGTGTCATAATTCAAACACGTGGAGCCCCAGTTCAACGCGTCTCATTTGAAGTCTCATTTGGGCAGAATTGGATCAGGATGTGAGCGTCTCTCTGACTTCCTGCCCGGCTGTAAATGCCAGACGGAGACCGACAGACCGGCTGCTCGTGTCTCCGCCCGCCTCTGCCCCCCCTCACCCACCCCCGGTGGGCATTTTAGCGCGTCTTTACGCTGAGAGCCGCTCGATTACGCAGCGTCTGGTTTGCGATGCACACCGGTTCGGTCCGGACGAGCCCTCCCCCGGTAAACCTACGGGCCCCGCGCGGGCCAGATGTGCCCCACACCGCTGCAGGGATGTTCACGGCGTTGGTTGCTTAACGATCAGCCGGTGGGATCTGCAGGAAGGACCCGGGACCTTACCGCCCGGCAGAGACACGGTGAGAGGGCCCCGATGGCATGAAAACGGTTTTTCCATTCTGACCCCATCCTGTCACTTAGTCGTAGTTTAAAGAAACCTCTGAGCCCCGTTAGACTTGAGACGTCCCGTTTCTGCTGAGGAGAAAAAAAAAGAAAAACAACATCTGCATCTCTATGTATTCATCTGATTTAGCGTGGTAAACTATTCTTTCATAACACCATTTGATTTGGGGCTCACACCGGGAGGATTGAAGTCGTCCCCAAAAGTTTTTTTTTGTGTGATTTCGAATCAAATGTTGGGCTTTTTATGGCAGAATCACGGCTTCTGGCTCAGGGTTTCAGGGCGTGTCTTCCTTTAACTGGGAGGATCCGCAGGTTCGAACCCCGGTCAGGGCGTCCCGTAAACGTCACGTGCGCGTTAGGGACCATTGCCATGTGAGTGCAAACCCACTTTTTGGTGTTTGTTTTAGGGAATGTGTCCTGTACTGGTACAAATATGAGTTAATTTATCTTCTTAATTGAGCCTTATTTCTTAAATGAGTTGTAAAGTTGGCATTTTTTTTGTCAAACTGTTTCTTTGGGGGAAAAAGATCGAATATATAATAATCCTTTGCTATACAAAGCATGAGAGGGTAAATAATAAGTAATACGTCTTTTCCTGGATTCTCCATACTGTACTTTTACTGATGAATGGGGTTTAGGAGGAGAAAGTGACTGACAATGCTGCCCTTCTCCCTACATATCTTATCACGCCTTAGTCATAAAAAACAGGCTTACCCAACACATACACACACGCGCACACTCGGCGTACACTAAACAAACTGTTCTCTCTGCGACACACATTGATCTCTGCAGTGTGACTCTCTGCACTCTCCCAGTCACCGTCCTGTGGTGTGGATGTCTGCAAGTGGCTGTTCTGACTGGGATTATCTGACTTCAGAGGGTAAAATTGGATTTACATGGATTTTTTTAATTTTAAACTTTTTTTTTAGATACATTTACACTAGGTTTCAGTGTAAATGAGTAGTTTAAACTGAGGACAGGACGGATCTGAATCAAATTAATCTGATTTGTGACTGGATTTTTAACCCACAAAACACATTAATCATAAAGTATTTGATGTGTTTTTTTGTTTGTTTTATAAAGGTATACAGGAACAATGTTAGTTAAGTTATTGCCAAGCTTACAGTTATTGAAAAATGGTAAATTAAAAGATATGCTTTTTGAAAACACAAACTTTAATCCTTAAAGTCATGTTATGGATTGTTTTAATGAAATTATATCTCAATAGTTGTTATTATAAGTGCTGAGAAGTGAAACTCATTTACTTAAAAAGGAAAACAAAATCTGAATATTACTGTCAATAGTATATGTAATAAAAAATAAAATAAAACATAAAAAAATCCTTTGCCTACCACATGATAAAGACATAGTTTGTACGCAGGTCTTTACAGGATTGACATGATCTCATTACTCTATGCCTCTCACGGCGGTGGTCTACAGCTCGTCCAATGCAGCAACGATATGCTGAGCACACAAAAATCCTGTCACCATTATTCAGTGAAAGAAATATCATTTTATTCTTTCCACACATGCATGTATTTTTGTCCATTTCATTCCTGAGACAAATTCTTTGTGGACTCCTCCGAATCCAATCATTTGGTTAATTCCACGTGTCTCCTCAGCTTTTTGGGTGCAGGAGGATAAGTAAAGGATTCCAAACATGCAAGAGATGACTGAAACTGGGCTGAATGGAGACTTCAAAAGCCAGGTGAGCTCATCTTTTCACACCAGCGCGATGCGCTTTACATGTGCTCCAGAGGCTTGCGCGGTTGGGAATGAGCTACTTTTCTTTAGTTCTCAGGTGGGAGCCACCACAAAAATGGGGCCACTGTCAGTTTCCACAATATTTACTACAAGGTGAAGCAGGGGAAAGGCTGCTTCTCCCGAAAGACCACGACCAAAGACATCCTCATTGACCTCAAGTGAGTACACAGCTGTGTCCGAACCCTGGGATCAGTTCACCTGGAGCAGCTTTTGCTCAACACTTCAACAACTACACTTAGAGAAAAGGACGGGAAATTATTTATTTGCTTCTTTGGTTGGAGTGACACTTCATGGTAAAAGTGTGAAATTTAAAAACAAGAGTTGTTGTGCTTAAATTAGGCATCACATTAGTTTGCCTTAGAAAATAGTCATCCAAATGTTTCAAAGAAGGCTTAATTAAGAAAAAGCGAGCTAATTCGGATGTTGAAGAGAAGGCTACACCTCAGACCAAATGCTTGGATTGCAGGCTGAACTTCAAAAGGTGTCCGGGCTGCTTCTCCCTGTGATAAAGCAGGGCCCAGCACAACTTCTCTAACTCATTTAGCTCCAGCTCCAGCACAATCTTTAAGTACATGATTATAGAACTATGCGCAGCTCATATGATGAACTGAGGAAGTGAAACTGTGTTACTAAGCTGTAGGCTGAACTCTAAGTGTCGCGTGTCAAAGTGAAAACTGTCTGGAAATTGCAGGGCTTAGTAACATCTGGCACCCAGTAACATCTGGCACCCAGTAACATCTGGCTTTTTTAGGGCAAAATAGAGGTGTGCTGTATGCGTTCTGTCTGGTGCTGTTCATTGCAGAAAATTGTTGGTTCCAGCTCTGGTCGGCGTTTATCAGCACATTAGACACATCTACATGGACATTGGGTGTAAGAAAATGCTTCTGATGGCCACAAGCGTTCGATCCAGCTTTTAGCGCACAGTTTATGGAACTATACCATCTGAAATGCTTTAGATTGTAACTGCCAGTGGGCGTACCCTCTCCACGTGATACGAGCTGTTTCCAATAAGACTGGTCCCAGTTTGTCACGCTCGCCGGCCGCATCAATCGGGTTTCTTTGTGAAGGGGTGGGGCGTTTACCTGTTTGGTAAAGCGATGTTTCCCAACTCGCGTCGGCCGTTTGCTGGTCTACGTGCCACCGGCGGCCCACCTGGGAGGCCAACGTGACAGGATCAAGCCCACGCCGCACCAAATCCCCTCACATGTTTGGAGGAAGGAAGTTTTCCTTGTGGGGAGCCTGGGGTTTCCACTTTGCCTCTGGAACACACACACACACACACACACACACACACACACACACACACACACA